>CM042388.1:9487520-9532520 GCA_023634145.1 Thymallus thymallus | reverse complement strand
AACATGTCTAAATTAGGGGTGAAAGTAGCCAGTAGGCTATACGGTCCTGTAGGGATTAGCCTGTCAGCAAAATATATTATGGAATTATTCTGGGGGATGGAACTGCGCAAGAAGCCTAGTTTTTGTTTGATAATCAGATGAAAACATCATCACACAACACCCATGATATGTGAAACTGAGCCTTCATAGACCATGAAAAACAACAGTAAACAGCATAAGATGTTTACATGCCATCCCGTAGAAATCTGCATATGTAAGGCATCTTATCCAAGTTTCAGGATATGATGTTTATTTGCATCAACTCAAAAACAGAATACTTGAGTATCCCGAATAATAACGGGATATTGGTGTGAATGTGAACGTGGTTACGGCTAGCCTGTCCTGAGGAACCACTGCACTCACTGGGAGTCTGGGCTGCATCACCACTTATACTGCACAGAGGTTAACACACCTGAATAATGCAACACGCCATGTAGACATGTTGATTACTGTTCGCAAAACAATGTCCATACAGGTTAGAACACTGCAAGAAGATACCGGTAGCTTCCAGCTATGTAGGCAAACTTTCCTTGCTAGCTAACAGCTGAAGCTAACATCAATTCAATAAACTAGTACCTTGTTATGAAAAATATTGCTGATTTCAAAGATGATTCATTCACTTCGTCTCTCCCGCCTCACCTCTCTCCAAATCAAGATAATATTTGTTCCAGCCTTGAATTTATTGTGTGTGTGAATGAAGTCATGGGTCTTAAAGAGACAGCACACACTTTTATGAAAGAAGAGATTGCTTCTTCTATGCAAATGTTGTTGATCAGTACAATAAAATATGTCCCAAATGAAAGTAACCCCATGCATTCACCTTTATTGTGAATAGGCCTATGCTACATTTTGATTTACCCTGTTTATTAATAGAGATTTACCATTCAAATAAATTATTACCATTGTGTTGTTATGTAGTTAGATTGGTAAAAAGCTAAGTCAACTTGATTGTATTATTGTATAATTGATTCATTAATGCATACATTCAACATAAAAAAAAATATTCAAATAGAATGATATTGAACTCAAAAGATCTGTCTGGATTAAGTGCCAATCTGTGACTTTGGCTAATACATAATACTTTTTTGGGGCTCCCAAGTGGCGCAGTGGTCTACACTGCATCTCAGTGCTGGATGCGTCACTACAGACAACCTGGTTTGAATCCAGACTGTATCACATCCGGCCGTGATTGGGAGCGCCATAGGGTGGTGCAGAATTGGCCCAGCATCGTCTGAGTTTGGCCGGTGTAGGCTGTCATTGTAAATATGAATTTATTCTTAACTGACTTGCCTAGTTAAATAAAGGTTACATTTAAAAACACTTTTTGTCTTGGTATCATTTTGGTATCATTTTGGTTTAGAGTATCGTGATACTAAACCTGGTGTCGGTATCAAAGGCAAAGTTCTGGTATCATGACAACACGCACGCACGCACGCATGCACG
This sequence comes from Thymallus thymallus, assembly GCA_023634145.1. Taxonomy (NCBI): domain Eukaryota; kingdom Metazoa; phylum Chordata; class Actinopteri; order Salmoniformes; family Salmonidae; genus Thymallus; species Thymallus thymallus. The sequence continues at coordinate 9,531,038 of CM042388.1, read as the reverse complement.
CACACAGAAAGACAACCAGACCAGACCAGACCAGACCAGAGCAGACCAGACCAGAGCAGACCAGAGCAGACCAGAGCAGACCAGAGCAGAGCCTCAGCCTTCCCATCAAAGCCAGCTGAAGTTTTATTCAAATGACTTCTTCTGTGTGTGTGTGCGTATGTGTTACAGAGTGAGTGAGAGTGAGAGAGACAATAGCAGCTTTATTTTCTCTACCTAACAGAATGAGCAGGGCTGACAGTGGGTGATAAGCTAGACAGGCCCGCTCGCACCTGGTGATTATTGCCCACCGGACTTTCCACACACACACATACAACACACACCACACCACACACACCACACCACACACACGTTTGCAGCAGCTTACAAGTCTAAGGAGCAATAAAGAGGGGGAGACAGATAGACAGGGGAGGCTTGTATCACAGGCTAGGTGGCAGCTCTGTGGAAGACTTTCAGAAATCACTCCACAGATTCTATGTCCATGTATCACAGGCTAGGTGGCAGCTCTGTGGAAGACTTTCAGAAAACACTCCACAGATTCTATGTCCATGTATCACAGGCTAGGTGGCAGCTCAGTGGAAGACTTTCAGAAAACACTCCACAGATTCTATGTCCATGTATCACAGGCTAGGTGGCAGCTCTGTGGAAGACTTTCAGAAAACACTCCACAGATTCTATGTCCATGTATCACAGGCTAGGTGGCAGCTCTGCGGAAGACTTTCAGAAAACACTCCACAGCTTCTATGTCCAGACTGAGAAACATCTTCTATATCCAGGCCATAAAACAGTCACCACTAGCCGGCCTCCGCCCAGTACCCTGCCCTGAACTTAGCCAGCTACCACCCGGTAGTCCTTGCACCTTAGAGACTGCTGCCCTATGTACATAGTCATGAACACTGGTCACTTTAATAATGTTTACATACTGTTTTACCCACTTTATATGTACACTGAGTGTACAAAGCATTGACATAGACTGACTAGGTGAATCCAGGTGAAAAGCTATGATCCCTTATTGATGTCACTTGTTAAATCCACTTCAATCAGTGTAGATGAAGGGGAGGTTAAATCATTATTTTTAAGCCATGAGACAATTGAGACATGGATTGTGTATGTGTACCATTCAGAGGGTGAATGGGCAAAGCAAAAGATTGAAGTGCCTTTGAATGGGGTATGGTAGTAGGCGCCAGGCGCACCAGTTTGTGTCAACAACTGCAATGCTGCTGGGTTTTCCCCACTCAACAGGTTCCCGTGTGTATCAAGAATGGTCCACCACCCAAAGGACATGCAGCAAAATTGAGACAACTGTGGGAAGCATTGGAGTAAACATGGGCCAGCATCCCTGTGGAAAGCTTTCGACACCTTGTAGAGTCCATGCCCCGACGAATTGAGGCTGTTCTGAGGGCAAAAGGAGCAGGTGAAACTCAGTATAGGAAGGTGTTCTTAAAGTTTATTTATTTATTATTTTTTTTACCCCTTTTTCTCCCCAATTTTCTTGATATCCAATTGGTAGTTACAGTCTTGTGTTTTGTACACTCAGTGTATATATATATATATATATTTGTATTCCAGACTCGTTCTGATATTTCTTAATTTTGTTTTAAAAAAACATGCATACTTTTTTGCTTATTGTTTCTAGCTATTACTGCACTGTTGGAGCTGGAAACACCTGTGAGAACATCTGCAATTTGGTGTACTCGACCAATAAACATCAATTTGATTTGGTTATGTATTGGAAACAAGTGCAATGAGCGGGCATTGTCCTGAGGCAAAAGACCACTGATCATTAGGCCTAATACAACATTCAAACGACTGAGGTTTTGATAGTTGTATGTCTTCATATTGTGCTCTCATGTTGTCCTCTGTTCTTCCATCTGTTATTTGTCCCAGGTGTATGGCCCTCTGAGGAGGTGATGGCCCACTACTGCCTCAAGAAATGCTGCATGTTCAGGTGAGTGGTTCTGATCTGATCCTTGACCTCTCTCTCCACCCTCACCTACTCACTCTCTCTCTTCTCTCTCTCTCTTCCCTCGCTCCCTGCCAGGCAGACAGTAGAATGTAGAATAGATTGTAGGCCCCAGCTCCGGTAACTGCACTGCGTTGATAGAGAGAGAGAGAGAGAGAGAGAGAGAGAGAGAGTGTGTGAGAGAGGGAGCTCAGAGCTGACAGGCGTGTGGAACGTTTGATTTTCCCTCACGGCGGTACACATCCCTTTGATTTCCTGTTTTTACATTCAAGAGGAAGAGAGGGATTATTGATCAGGCCGCTGCGCTGAAGGTCAGCTCGGCCACACACTGAGGGAGGGAGGAAGAGAGGGAGGGAGTCAGGGACAGAGGGAGGGTGAAAGGCCCATGTTGTGTGTGTGTGTGTGTGTGTGTATGTATGTGTGTACGAGCTTGTGTGCAAGTTTTAGTCAGTCCAGATTGCCACCATATCTCTATCTGCTGGACCTGTTATCAGCCACTCAGCAGGAAAGAAAGAGGAGAGGAGGATAAAAGAAGACTCAGTCCATCCCTCTCTCCACACTCTACAGACTCAGTCCAACCCTCTCTCCAGACTGTACAGACTCAGTCCATCCCTCTCTGCACACTGTACAGACTCAGTCCATCCCTCTCTCCAGACTGTACAGACTCAGTCCATCCCTCTCTCCAGACTGTACAGACTCAGTCCAACCCTCTCTCCACACTGTACAGACTCAGTCCATCCCTCTCTCCACACTGTACAGACTCAGTCCATCCCTCTCTCCAGACTGTACATACTCAGTCCATCCCTCTCTCCAGACTGTACAGACTCAGTCCATCCCTCTCTCCAGACTGTATAGACTCAGTCCATCCCTCTCTCCAGACTGTACAGACTCAGTCCATCCCTCTCTCCAGACTGTACAGACTCAGTCCATCCCTTTCTCCAGACTGTACAGACTCAGTCCATCCCTCTCTCCACACTGTACAGACTCAGTCCATCCCTCTCTCCAGACTGTACAGACTCAGTCCATCCCTCTCTCCACACTGTACAGACTCAGTCCATTCCTCTCTCCAGACTGTACAGACTCAGTCCATCCCTCTCTGCACACTGTACAGATTCAGTCCATCCCTCTCTCCAGACTGTACAGACTCAGTCCATCCCTCTCTCCAGACTGTACAGACTCAGTCCATCCCTCTCTCCACACTGTACATACTCAGTCCATCCCTCTCTCCACACTGTACAGACTCAGTCCATCCCTCAATCCAGACTGTACAGACTCAGTCCATCCCTCTCTCCAGACTGCACAGACAAATAACTACCCACTGTAGCTCAGAACAGCAGCTCTGGACAGCCCACTGTAGCTCTGAACAGCAGCTCTGGACAGTCCACTGTAGCTCATAACAGCAGTTCATAACAGCAGCTCTGGACAGTCCACTGTAGCTCAGAACAGCAGCTCTGGACAGCCCACCGTAGCTTGTAACAGCATCTCTGGACAGCCCACTGTAGCTTGTAACAGCAGCTCTGGACAGCCCACTGTAGCTCACAACAGCAGCTCTGGACAGCCCACTGTAGCTCATAACAGCATCTCTGGACAGCCCACTGTAGCTTGTAACAGCAGCTCTGGACAGCCCACTGTAGCTCACAACAGCAGCTCTAGACAGCCCACTGTAGCTCATAACAGCAGCTCTGGACAGCCCACTGTATCTCATTAAAGCAGTTCACAATCAGCCCACTAAAACCCTTATCAGATCATAGCAAAATCACAGTCTACCTGAACAGAGCAATACTCAATCATGGGGCTTCAAAGCCAAAGGAATTGAACAATATTAAGAAATGCTATAGATGGTTGGAAGGTAGTGTAGAAAACCTACCAAAAAATAACAGAACATTAAATCCCTTTTAGACAACTTCCTGGACAAAATGTTTCATTGTAAAAGTGAAGGTGTAAACTTGGCAGTAGAAAATCTAAACAGTATATTTGACCTCTCAGCTTCCCTATCAAATCAGAAAATTTCAAGGAGACAACCTAAGAAAATGAAAAACAATGACAAATAGTTTGATGAAGAATGAAAAACCTGAGAAAGAAATTGAGAAACCTTTCCAACAAAAAGCATAGAGACACAGAAAACCTGAGCCTACGCCTTCAATATTGTGAATCACTAAAACAATACAGAAATACACTACGGAAAAAGAAGGAACAGCACGTTATAGATGAGCTCATTGTAATTTAATAATGCATAGAATCTAGCCTCTTCTGTGAAAAGAGGAACACACTAAACAAACAGCAAAACGAAAACGTATCTATCCAAAACGAAGATGTATGGCTAAACCACTTCTCCAATCTTTTTGACTCTATAAACAAGCACAAACAGCAAAAACATATATATGATCAATTACAAATCTTAGAATCAGCTATTAAAGACTACCAGAGCCCGCTGGATTGTCCAATTACAGTGAATGAATTAAAGGACAAAATACAAACCCTCCAACCCAAAAAGGCCTGTGGTGTTGATGGTATGCTAAATTAAAAATTATAAAATATACAGACCACACATTTCAATTGGCTATACTTAAACTCTTTAACATCATCCTCAGCTCTGGCATCCTCTCCAATAATTGGAACCAAGGACTGATAACCCCAATCCACAAAAGTGGAGACAAATTTGACGTCAATAACTACTGTCGGACATGCGTCAACAGCAACTTTGGGAAACACCTCTGCATTATCATTAACAGTAGACTTGAGAAAATGAGCAAATGTCAACAAAAACTTTTGACTCAATTTGGCATGAGGGTCTGCTATACAAATTGTTGGAAAGTGGTGTTGGGGGAAAAACATACGACGTTATAAAATCCATGTACACAAACAACACACATTTCTTTCCATAGGGCCGTGGGTTGTGACAGGGATGCATCTTAAGCCTCACCCTATTCAACATATACAGTACAGTGGGGAGAACAAGTATTTGATACACTGCCGATTTTGCAGGTTTTCCCACTTACAAAGCATGTAGAAGTCTGTAATTTTTATCATAGGTACTCTTCAACTGTGAGTGACGGAATCTAAAACAAAAATCCAGAAAATCACATTGTATGATTTTTAAGTAATTAATTTGCATTTTATTGCATGACATAAGTATTTGATACATCAGAAAAGCAGAACTTAATATTTGGTACAGAAACCTTTGTTTGCAATTACAGAGATCATACGTTTCCTGTAGTTCTTGACCAGGTTTGCACACAATGCAGCAGGGATTTTGGCCCACTCCTCCATACAGATCCTACAGGTTTCGGGGCTGTCGCTGGGCAATACAGACTTTCAGCTCCCTCCAAAGATTTTCTATTGGGTTCAGGTCTGGAGACTGGCTAGGCCACTCCAGGACCTTGAGATGCTTCTTACGGAGCCACTCCTTAGTTGCCCTGGCTGTGTGTTTCGGGTCGTTGTCATGCTGGAAGACCCAGCCACGACCCATCTTCAATGCTCTTACTGAGGGAAGGAGGTTGTTGGCCAAGATCTCGCGATACATGGACCCATCCATCCTCCCCTCAATACGGTGCAGTCGTCCTGTCCCCTTTGCAGAAAAGCATCCCCAAAGAAGGATGTTTCCACCTCCATGCTTCACAGTTGGGATGGTGTTCTTGGGGTTGTACTCATCCTTCTTCTTCCTCCAAACACGGCGAGTGGAGTTTAGACCAAAAAGCTCTATTTTTGTCTCATCAGACCACGTGACCTTCTCCCATTCCTCCTCTGGATCATCCAGATGGTCATTGGCAAACTTCAGACGGGCCTGGACATGTGCTGGCTTGAGCAGGGGGACCTTGTGTGCGCTGCAGGATTTTAATCCATGACGGCGTAGTGTGTTACTAATGGTTTTCTTTGAGACTGTGGTCCCAGCTCTCTTCAGGTCATTGACCAGGTCCTGCCGTGTAGTTCTGGGCTGATCCCTCACCTTCCTCATGATCATTGATGCCCCACGAGGTGAGATCTTGCATGGTGCCCCAGACCGAGGGAGATTGACCGTCATCTTGAACTTCTTCCATTTTCAAATAATTGCGCCAACAGTTGTTGCCTTCTCACCGAGCTGCTTGCCTATTGTCCTGTAGCCCATCCCAGCCTTGTGCAGGTCTACAATTTTATCCCTGATGTCCTTACACAGCTCTCTGGCCTTGGCCATTGTGGAGAGGTGGTGGGTATCAGTAATAGAAAAGAACTGCATGTGTGTATGTAAAGACTAGCATGTAATTGATGGCATTGTGTGTCTGTGTCAGTGTGTGACTCTGTGGTGTGTCTCTCCACAATGACAGCAGCACCATGGGGAACCTTACAACCATCATTACCTTAATGCCTCTGCTGCAATACAAACTCCTATTTCGACCAGGCAATAAAGGCACAACAATGTCACTGTGCATCTCCAAAGACACTGACTCTGGCTTGCTTAGGGAAGGGGGAAATCAATGAGTCAACTGGACTAGAATACCAATCAATCCACAAACACGCAAACACACACACACCACACACACCACACACACTCCTACTAAGAGGGGGTATCCACAGTCAATTAGCGTCAGGCAGCAATGGCTGCTATGTGGTGCTCCATCCTAGACCATATTACCAGATGACCTGCAACCCTAGCCCCAGTCTAACAACCCTAGCCCCAGTATTTAAGGTTGCTGGTTCGAATCCCCGAGCCGATTAGGTGACAAATCTGTCTTTGCCCTTGAACAAGGCACTTAACCCAAATTGCTGCTGTAAGTCGCTCTGTTTAAGTGCATCTGATAAATTACGTAAATATAAAATTCTTGCTCTCTCTCTCTATCTCTGTCTGTCTCTTTTCCTCTCTCTCTCAATTCAATTCAAGTCAATTCAGCTACCTTTCTCAATAGCAAGGCTATGCTCGCTGAGTCTGTACATCATTTTGGGTCAGTCACCATGTACAGGTATTCTGCCACTGTATACTCTCTGTTTAGGCTTTTTTCTGGATTCCAATTCTGCTCTGAATGCGTTATTTGGTGTTTTCCGTTGTACACAGACGATATTTATGAAGAATTCTTCATGCCTGGTCTCAATTTGATGTTAGTCCCATTTTGTGAATTATTGGTTTGTGAGTGAACCCCAGACCTCACAACCATAAAGGGCAATGGGTTCTATAACGTATTTCTTGCCAGAACCTAATTGGTATGTCAAATGTTATATTCCTTTTGATGGCATATAAAGCCCTTCTTCCCTTGTCTCTCAGATCGTTCACAGCTTTGTGGAAGTTACCTGTGGCGCTGATGTTTAGGCCGAGGCATGTATAGTTTTTTGTGTGCTCTAGGGCAATGGTGTCTAGATGGAATTTGTATGTGTGGTCCGGGCAACTGGACCTTTTTTGAAACACCATTATTTTTGTCTTACTGAGATGTACTTTCAGGGCCCAGGTCTGACAGAATCTGTGCAGAAGATCTAGGTGCTGCTTGGTTGGGGACAGAATCACCAGATCATCACCAAACAGTAGAAATTTGACTTTAGATTCTAGTAGGGTGAAGCCGGGTGCTGCAGACTGCTCTAGTGCCCTCAACCAATTTGTTAATATATATGTTGAAGAGGGTGGGGCTTAAGCTGCATCCCTGTCTCACACCCCAGTCCTGTGTTAAGAAATGTGTGTGTTTTTTGCCAATTTTAACTTCACACTTTTTGTTTGTGTTCATGGATTTTATAATGCCCTATGTTTTTCCCCCAACACCATTTTCCATCAATTTGTATAGCAGACCCTCATTCCAAATTGAGTCGAAATCAAAAAAGCATGAGAAGACATGCCTTTGTTTTGGTTTATTTGTTTGTCAATTAGGGTGTTCAGGGTGAATACGTGGTCTGTTGTTCAGTTATGATTCTATGGTTTCTTCAATTACATTGAGCTGAATTCTAATGTGCTGTTCCTTCTTTTTCCGTAGTGTATTTCTGTATTGTTTTAGTGATTCACCATATTAAAGGCGTAGGCTCAGGATTTCAGCATTTCTGTTTTTGGTTGGATAGGTTTCTCGATTTATCTCAAGGTTTTCTGCATTCTTCATCAAACCATTTGTCATTGTTGTTAGTTTTGTTAGGTTGTCTGCTTGACATGTTTTCATTTGATAGGGAAGCTGAGAGGTTAAATATACTGTTTAGGTTTTCTACTGCCAAGTTTACACCTTCACTATTACAGTGAAACATTTTGTCCAGGAAATTGTCTAAATGGGATTGAATTTGTTGTTGCATAATATTTTTTGGGTAGGTTTCCACACTACTTTCCTTCCATCTATAGCATTTCTTAATATTATTCAGTTCCTTTGGTTTTGATGCCTCATGATTGAGCATAGCTCTGTTCAAGTAGACTGGGATTTTGCTTTGATCTGATAGAGGTGTCAGTGGACTGACTGTGAACACTCTAAGAGACTCTGGGTTGAGGTAAGTGATAAAGTGATCTACAGTACAACTGCCAAGAGATGAGCTATAGGTGTACCTACCATATGAGTCCCCTCAAGCCTGTTGTTGACTATGTACATACCAAGCGTCCTAGAGAGATGCAGGAGTTGTGACCCCCTAGCGGGGCATATGGGGGAGGGAATGCTTTCACCTCCTGGTAGGTGTTTGTCCCCCTGTGTGCAGAGGGCCCTGTGTACTGAGATTGTCAGGTTCTTGTCCAGTTCTGGCATTTAGGTCGCCACAGACTAGTACAAGTCCCTGAGCCTGGAAATTGTTGATCTCCCCCTCTAGGATGGAGAAGCTGTCATCGTTAAAGTATGGGGATTGTATTGTGGGTAATTGTTAGGTAGCACACATGAGGACATTTTTCTCTGTTGAGATCATTTACTTATTAATTTCTAGCCAGATGTATAAAATGTTCCTGTTTTGATTAATTTAATAGAGTGAGCTAGGTCTGCTCTATACCAAATTAACATACACCGAGTCTCTTCCCTGTTTCACACCTGGTAGTTTGGTGGATGGGACTACCAGCTCTCTGTTACCTAGAGGGCAACCAGTGGGTCATTCTCCTTTAGACTATGTTTCTTGTAGGATGACAATGTCTGTATTTCCAATTTATCTGATGAAGTCTGGGTTCCTGCTCTTTAGGCCAAAGGCAGATGATATATATATCTTTCTCTCTCTCTTTCTTTCTTTCTTTCTTTCTTTCTTTCTTTCTTTCTTTCTTTCTTTCTTTCTTTCTTTCTTTCTTTCTTTCTTTCTTTCTTTCTTTCTTTCTTTCTTTCTTTCTTTCTTTCTTTCTTTCTTTCTTTCTTTCTTTCTTTCTCTCTCTCTCTCTCTCTCTCTCTCTCTCTCCCTCCCTCCCTCCTAGGAGTGCGGTGTGTGAGTTGGGAGGAGGGATGACCTGTCTTGCAATGACAAAGACACACACTGAGTCTTGTGCAGCTAACCTTGTGGGGACATACAATTCAGTCCCATTCAAAATCCTGTTTTCCTAACCTTAACCCAAAAACTTAACCCTAACACTAGCTCCTAACCATAACCCTAAACCTAATTCTAACCTTAACCCTAAACACCCTAGAAATTGCATTTTACCTTGTGGGGACTAACAAAATCTCTCCAGTTGGTCAACATTTGGTTTGTTTAATATTCTTTTGGGGACATCTGGTCCACACACACACACACACACTCACACACCCCTACTGTCACGTGTAATTCTGGGCAGTGTGAAAATGTGTGTGCGGGTATGACCGCATGTGTCTGTGTGCATGTGTTTGTGCCTACAGAATGTGTGTGTGTTGTGTGCAGGGGCAGCAGAGCCCTAGGCCAGCCCCCTGTGCTGTGATGTTGAGAGATTGTTAGCCGAGGTCTTAAGAGCCCCTCCACATCGACAGGCTTTAGCGTGTCATCGATCTGCCGCCGTCTTCAGAAGACCAACCTGCCTTTATCTCCCTGGAGTCAATATCCCATGTTGTGACATTGCAGGCTGCTGCTGGAGACGTTCCCTCCCTCCCCCCCTTTCACGCTCTCTCTCTCTCTCTCTCCTTGTAGTTCCTTTAGAGGGTCTGCCTTGGCAGGGTTTCCAGAGTGAGTGGACTGATGTCCTGCTCTTCTCTTCTGCATGGCTGGCCTGGCTCTGATCGGCCTGAGGCTCCTTCTCCCCGTCTGGTCAGCTGGTGGGAAAGGGCTCTCTGACCCTTACACACCACAGGGAGAGAGGGGCGGGGGGAGAGAGAGAGGGAGGGGACGAGCAGCCCACTAAGGCGAGAGGGAGAGGAGGGAGGAGAGGAGAGAGGAAGAAGGGAGTGGGACTGTCCATGGCTCTCTCTTTTCTCTGGATGTGTATTTACTGGTTCTGAATTTGAGTGGAGGTGTGTGTATGTGGGGGGAGGGAGAGAGAAGAGAGGAGAGAGAGAAGAGAGAAGAGAGAAGAGAGGTGAGAGAAGAGAGGGGAGAGAAAAGAGAGTAGAGAGGAGAGAGGAGAGAGGAGAGAAGAGAGAAGAGAGAAGAGAGAAGAGAGAAGAGAGAGGAGAGACAGCAGAGCGTGATGGAGGAGAGATCAGCAGCACAAAGCACTCCATTGTCTGCAGTGCAAAGTTATATGAAGGGCATCTGGCAGGCCGAGAGCAGAGAGCAGAGTGACAGCAGAGCGTGATGGCTCTGCCTGATAAACACAAACCGGAAAATGAAAGGCTCTCTGCTCGCCATCATCCCCTGTCACAATGCAATTACTGAACAGCCTGATAGCAAGATAGAGGCCCACAGCTAACGGGAATGATAAAAGTATTGACTGATTTGATTGAATGATTAAAATAATGCAGACATAAAATGGAGGGAAAACAGGATTGCTGAAAAGATGAGGGGGTAGGATAGGGAGGGGGAAGATAGGGAGGAGGATAGGGAGGATAGGGAGGTGGATAGGGAGGATAGGGAGGAGGATAGTGAGGATAGGGAGGAAGATAGGGAGGATAGAGAGGAGGATAGGGAGGATAGGGAGGAGGATAGGGAGGATAGAGAGGAGGATAGGGAGGAGGATAGGGAGGAGGATAGGGAGGATAGGGAGGATAGAGAGGAGGATAGGGAGGAGGATAGGGAGGAGGATAGGGAGGATAGGGAGGAGGATAGGGAGGATAGAGAGGAGGATAGGGAGGGGAATGGGGAGGATAGAGAGGAGGATAGGGAGGAGGATAGGGAGGATAGGGAGGAGGATAGGGAGGATAGAGAGGAGGATAGGGAGGAGGATAGAGAGGAGGATAGGGAGGGGAATGGGGAGGATAGAGAGGAGGATAGAGAGGGGAATGGGGAGGATAGGCAGGGGGTTAGGGAGGGGGATAGGAAAGGGGATAGGGAGGATGGGGAGGATAGGGAGGGGGTGACTCTCTCTCTAGGAGTCTATTGCCTTTGATCTGTCCTCTTTCTGTCTCATCTCTTACTCTGTGATTTCTCTCTCTCTTTCAGATTGCCATTTGTGCTGACGTGAAGGAAGTTCTGCTATCAGATGGGAACGAGAAGGCTATTCAGTGTTTCCTCCTCCTCCTCTCTCTCACTCCGTCAGACACACAAACACAGCACTCAGCCTTGGGTCATTAACAAGCCCTTAGAGATGTTGCATTTTTGTGTGTGTGTGCGCGTGTGTGTGTGTGTGTGTGGGCATGTTTGTGTCTGTAAATCAGAGAATGTGAGGGAATGTGTATGTTTCACAGAGACACACTCTGGTCCCAATAGTGGAAGTGGAAGCACCCTTAGTCTCCTGGGTTACGGACTAACTGACCGGTAGGCCACAATTTGTGCGACTACAGAGCTGTGTGTCAGAACAGGCAGTGAGCAACACAGGGGCCCCCCCAAGGAATGGTCCTGTCCCCCTTCCTGTTCACCCTCTACACCTCAGTCTTCAGTTATAACTCTAAAACATGCCACCTACAGAAGTTCTCGGATGACTCCGCAATTGTAGGGTGCATCAGGGGTGGGCAGGAGGAGGTGTACAGGAGCACAATCAATGAGTTTGTGGTGTGGTGTGAGCAGAACCACCTTCAGCTCAACATCAGCAAAACAAAGGAGATGGTGGTGGACTTCAGGAGAACCAAGGCCCAACTGACTATACAGGGGATGGATGTGGAAATGGTTGGGTCATACAAGCTCCTGGGAGTCCATATGGACAACAGGCTGGAATGGGCTGGTAACACCTATGCTCTGTACAAAATGGCCCAGAGCCGACTCTACTTTCAGAGGAGGCTCAGGTTCTTCAACGTGTGCAGTAAACTACTGCATACCTTCTACCAGTCTGTGGTGGCCAGTGTGATCTTTTTGCAGTGGTGTGCTGGGGCGCCAACATAAAGGTTGGTGATGCTTCTCGGGTAGATAAGCTGATCAGGAAGGCTAGCTCTGTTCTGGGGATTAGCCTTGACACTCTAGTGGAGGTGGCAGAGAGACGGATCATTGCCAAACTACTGGCCATCATGGACAACGTCACCCACCCTCTGCATGCCATGGTTATGACGCAGAGGAGCACTTTCAATCACAGACTGAGCCCACCACGGTATGCCAAAGAGCGCTACAGGAGGTCCTTCCTGCCGGCGGCTATTAGACTGTTTAATGCCTCACCGGGGTGCCGTGCCGTCGGCAACATAGACTTGGAACTGTTGGGATGTTAGGACCTAGTTTAACAATTATGCATCCATCCGTGAGTAACTCTGGTCTGTAATCACTCATTCACTCAGGACTTATTTATTCATTCAGGTCTGTACAGTGGGGAGAACAAGTATTTGATACACTGCCGAATTTGCAGGTTTTCCCACTTACAAAGCATGTAGAAGTCTGTAATTTTTATCATAGGTACTCTTCAACTGTGAGTGACGGAATCTAAAATAAAAATCCAGAAAATCACATTGTATGATTTTTAAGTAACTAATTTGATACATCAGAAAAGCAGAACTTAATATTTGGTACAGAAACCTTTGTTTGCAATTACAGAGATCATACGTTTCCTGTAGTTCTTGACCAGGTTTGCACACACTGCAGCAGGGATTTTGGCCCACTCCTCCATACAGACCTTCTCCAGATCCTTCAGGTTTCGGGGCTGTTGCTGGGCAATACGGACTTTCAGCTCCCTCCAAAGATTTTCTATTGGGTTCAAGTCTGGAGACTGGCTAGGCCACTCCAGGACCTTGAGATGCTTCTTACGGAGCCACTCCTTAGTTGCCCTGGCTGTGTGTTTCGGGTCGTTGTCATGCTGGAAGACCCAGCCACAACCCATCTTCAATGCTCTTACTGAGGGAAGGAGGTTGTTGGCCAAGATCTCGCGATACATGGCCCCATCCATCCTCCCCTCAATACGGTGCAGTCATCCGGTCCCCTTTGCATGTTTCCACCTCCATGCTTCACGGTTGGGATGGTGTTCTTGGGGTTGTACTCATCCTTCTTCTTCCTCCAAACACGGCGAGTGGAGTTTAGACCAAAAATCTCTATTTTTGTCTCATCAGACCACATGACCTTCTCCCATTCCTCCTCTGGATCATCCAGATGGAACTTCAGATGGGCCTGGACATGCGCTGGCTTAAGCAGGGGGACCTTGCGTGCGCTGCAGGATTTTAATCCATGACGGCGTAGTGTGTTACTAATGGTTTTCTTTGAGACTGTGGTCCCAGCTCTCTTCAGGTCATTGCCCAGGTCCTGCAGTGTAGTTCTGGGCTGATCCCTCACCTTCCTCATGATCATTGATGCCCCACGAGGTGAGATCTTGCATGGTGCCCCAGACCGAGGGAGATTGACCGTCATCTTGAACTTCTTCCATTTTCTAATAATTGCGCCAACAGTTTTTGCCTTCTCACCAAGCTGCTTGCCTATTGTCCTGTAGCCCATCCCAGCCTTGTGCAGGTCTACAGTTTTATCCCTGATGTCCTTACACAGCTCTCTGGTCTTGGCCATTGTGGAGAGGTTGGAGTCTGTTTGATTGAGTGTGTGGACAGGTGTCTTTTATACAGGTAACGAGTTCAAACAGGTGCAGTTAATACAGGTAATGAGTGGAGAACAGTAGGTGATCAAATACTTATGTCATGCAATAAAATGCAAATTAATTATTTGAAAATCGTACAATGTGATTTTCTGGATTTTTTTAGATTCCGTCTCTCACAGTTGAAGTGTACCTATGATAAAAATTACAGACGTCTACATGCTTTGTAAGTAGGAAAACCTGCAAAATCGTCAGTGTATCAAATACTTGTTCTCCCCACTGTATATATACAGTTGAAGTCAGAAGTTTACATAAACCTTAGCCAAATACATTTAAACTCAGTTTTTCACAATTACTGACATTTAATCCTAGTAAAAATTCCCTTTCTTAGGTCAGTTAGGATCACCAATTTAATTTAAGAATGTGAAATGTCAGAATAATAGTAGAGAATTATTTATTTCAGCTTTTATTTCTTTCATCACATTCTCAGTGGGTCAGAAGTTTACATACACTGAATTAGTATTTGGTAGCATTGCCTTTTATTTGTTTAACTTGGGTCAAACGTTTTGGGTAGCCTTCCACAATAAATTGGGTGAATTTTGGCCCATTCCTCCTGACAGATGGCCACTCCAATACCTTGACTTTGTTGTCCTTAAGCCATTTTGCCACAACTTTGGAAGTAGGCTTGGGGTCATTGTCCATTCGGAAGATTCATTTGCGACCTAGCTTTAACTTCCTGACTGACGTCCTGAGATGTTGCTTCAATATATCCACATAATTTTCCTTCCTCATGATGCCATCTATTTTGTGAAGTGCACCAGTCCCTCCTGCAGCAAAGCACCCACAACATGATGCTGCCTTCCCCATGGTTCGCGGTTGCGATGGTGTTCTTCGGCTTGCAAACCTCCCGCTTTTTCCTCCAAACACAACAATGGTCATTATGGCCAAACAGTTCTATTTTTGTTTCATCAGACCAGAGGACGTTTCTCCCTAAAGTACTATCTTTGTCCCCATGTGCAGTTGCAAACCGTAGTCTGGCTTTTTTATGGCTGTTTTGGAGCAGTGGCTTCTTCTTTGCTGAGCGGCCTTTCAGGTTATGTTGATATAGGACTCGTTTTACTGTGGATATAGATACTTTTGTACCTGTCGTACCAGCATCTTCACAAGGTCCTTTGCTCTTGTTCTGGGATTGATTTGCACTTTTCGCACCAAAGTACGTTCATCTCTTGGAGACAGAATATGTTGTTTGTACAGATGTTTGTTCAGGCATTTGGAAATTGCTCCCAAGGATGATCCAGACTTGTGGAGGTCTACAATTTTTTCTGAGGTCTTGGCTGATTTCTTTTGATTTTCCCATGATGTCAAGCAAAGAGGCATTGAGTTTGAAGGTAGGCCTTAAAATACTTCCACAGGTACACCTCCAGTTGACTCAAATTCTGTCAATTAGCCTATCAGAAGCTTCTAAAGCCATGAAATCATTTTCTGGAATTTTACAAGCTGTTTAAAGGCACAGTCAACATAGTGTATGTAAACTTCTGACCCACTGGAATTGTGATATAGTGAATTATAAGTGAAATAATCTGTCTGTGTATATAAACTTCCGACTTCAACTCTATGTTACCCTAGCATTCGTTTGTGTGTGGATTATTGTTTGGGCTATTGTTACAGCCTACGCTGGTGTGTGCATTAAACGGTATTATTGATATTTTAGGTTTTCTTGTTTTTCCTTTTATTAACCTCCTCACTTTTGTGCTCACCGACCTCGCACCTTCACACCGGCTTTTTCTTTGCAACTCTGCGTAGAAGGCCAGCATCCCGGAGTCACCTCTTCACTGTTGACGTTGAGTCTGGTGTTTTGCAGGTACTATTTAATGAAGCTGCCAGTTGAGGACTTGTGAGGCATCTGTTTCTCAAACTAGACACTCTAATGTACTTGTCCTCCTGCTTAGTTGTGCACCGGGGCCTCCCACTCCTCTTTCTATTCTGGTTAGATCCAGTTTGCGCTGTTCTGTGAAGGGAGAAGTACACAGCGTTGTACGAGATCTTCAGTTTCTTGGCAATTTCTCGCATGGAATAGCCTTCATTTCTCAGAACAAGAATAGACTGACGAGTTTCAGAAGAAAGTTATCTGTTTCTGGCCATTTTGAGCCTGTAATCGAACCCACAAATGCTGATGCTCCATATACTCAACAAGTTTAAAGTAGGCCAGTTTTATTGCTTCTTTAATCAGCACAACAGTTTTCAGCTGTGCTAACATAATTGCAAAAGGGTTTTCTAATGATCAGATTTAAAATGATAAACTTAGATTAGCTAACACAATGTGCCATTGGAACACAGGAGTGATGGTTGCTGATAATGGGCCTCTGTAGGCCTATGTAGATATTCCATAAAAAGCTGCCGTTTCCAGCTACAATAGTCATTTACAACATTAACAATGTCTACACTGTATTTCTGATCAATTTGATGTTATTTTAATGGACAAAATATTAGCTTTTCTTTAAAAAACAAGGACATTTGTAAGTGACCCCAAACTTTTGAACGGTAGTATATATTTACTCTGCCTCTCCCTGTCTCTCTCCTGTCAGCATTTCACTGTTAGTCTACACCTCCTATGTATAAAGCATGTGGCAAATACAATTTGATTTGATTTGATTGTGTGTGTATGTGTGAAAACCTGTTGAGGTTTTGAGTGCTTGTTGAGTGTATTTCTATCTGCCCATCAGTTTGAGTACTGTATGTGCATGGTTGTGTGACTGACTGACTGAGAGTACACTCCTGTTAGGGTTGACCTTAATTCAAATTGGCCAGCCAACAAGCCTCGTACACCATTGTGTACATGGCTGTTACAGCACTTGGCTGTGTGTGTGTGTGTGTGTGTGTGTGTGTGTGTGTGTGTGTGTGTGTGTGTGTGTGTGTGTGTGTGTGTGTGTGTGTGTGTGTGTGTGTGTGTGTGTGTGTGTGTGTGTGTGTGTGTGTGTGTGTGTGTGTGTGTGTGTGTGTGTGTGTACCTGTTACACCACTTGGATGTGTGCCGGATGACCCCTACCCCAGTGGGGTGGTACTGATGAGATTACCCTGTAAACTCGTCTCCTCCTCAGCCCATGATCCCAGTCCACTGACACTCTTACGCACACAGACTTGCCCTGTGTCTGTGTCACTGTGTCTGTCTATGTGTGTGTCTGTGTGCCTGTGCGTGTGTGCCTGTGTGTGTATGTGTGTGTGTGTGTGTGTTCGTGCGTGTGTATGTGGTGCCCCTCCGAACCTTCATGCGTATCAGTGCATGTATGTGTGAGGGCCCATCCTTTGATCTAGGATTGGCTTTCTATCCATCCAGCAGAGACTGCTCCCTCTCTCCCTCTCTCCCTCTCTCCCTCTATCCCCCTCTCCCCCTCTCCACGCTCTAGATTGGATTTGCTACAGCTCTTTGCTTCTTTACAGACAGAGAAATCCTAATTGAATTGCCTCCAGATAGTATATTAATAGAGAGGATAACATCAATCAGCCTGTGTGTCATAGTGGTGACGTGGCTCCTCTCAGGCGTAGACTACAGGTTAAAAGCCTTCTCATTGATCTGCTCTGCATCTGGCAGCATCTCTCTCTGTCCCTGGAGATCAGGGATGGACTGTGTGTGTGTGTGTGTGTGTGTGTGTGTGTGTGTGTGTGTGTGTGTGTGTGTGTGTGTGTGTGTGTGTGTGTGTGTGTGTGTGTGTGTGTGTGTGTGTGTGTGACCACAGATGGTAATACGTTACAACTAAAGATCCTAAACCTGCCTAATAAAATAGTAGAACATGTCAGTAGCTCCATGTGTCTGATGCTAGTTGTGTCCATGTTGTAACTAGACCACCAGATGTGCGTGGAGTCGTTGAGAGGAACAGACAGGCCGGTGTCTTTGGCTCCACAGAATTTCTGGATTATAAGAGTGTGAGACTGGTGAAGCTTTTCCTGAACTGCTCAGGTGTCATGGTTCAGGGTTCAGGTTAGGGTTATAAGGGTGAGGGTTAGTAGAGTTAAGGTTAGATTAATGCTAAGACAAGACAACGGTTAGTGTGACCGGGTTAGCCAACTGGTGTTGTTTGAGAGTCAGGGGTTATTACATGTTTAAGGTATGTAACCGTCAAGGTATCAACCGTCCTGAATGAGGGAGAGGTAGAGGAGGTGTGTGTGGATTTATCAAAGCAGAATGACTCTGTCTAATTGGATGTCCTGAAACCCTCAAAAGAAGCCCCACGTCAACAGACACTCTGTTGTTCCCTGGATACAGGGATTGCTCTAGCTGAAAAACACCATAAATTACCTCTTAAAAACACCATTAATTACCTTCCTAAAAACACCATTAATTACCTCCCTACAAACACCCTTACTTACCCCCTTAAAAACACCATTAATTACCTCCCTAAAACACCATTAATTACCTCCTAAAACACCATTAATTACCTCTTAAAAACATAATTATTCACCTGCCTAAAAACGCAATGAATTACCTCCCTACAAACACCCTTACTTACCCCCTTAAAAACACCATTAATTAACTCCCTAAAACACCATTAATTACCTCCTAAAAACATCATTATTCACCTGCCTGAAAACACCACTAATTCCCTCCCTAAAAACACCACTAATTCCCTCCCTAAAACAACATAAATTACCTTCCTTAAAACATCATGAATTACCTCCCTATAAACACCATTAATTGCCTCCCTAAAACAACATAAATTACCTTCCTAAAAACATCAATAATTACTTCCCTATAAACACCATTAATTGCCTCCCTGAAACAACATTAATTATCTTCCTAAAAACATTATTAATTACTTCCCTATAAACACCATTAATTTCAACGAAAAATTAATTTTGTTGTTCAGTGAGCTCACTTACTTGCTCCCACTCCCCCTCGCTTCCCCTGCTCTCCTTCCCTCTCCCTCCCTCTCTTCCTCTACTCTTCTCTCCTCTCCCTCCCTTGCTTCCTCTGCTCATCTCTCCTTCTCTCCCTCTCTTCCCCAGCTCTCCTTCCCTCTCCATCCCTCCCTCCCTCGCATCCTCTGCTCTTCTCCCCTCTCCCTCCCTCGCTTCCTCTGCTCGTCTCTCCTCTCCCTCCTTCGCTTCCTCTGCTCTTCTCTCCTCGCCCTCCCTCGCTTCCCTGCTCTCCTCTCCTCTCCCTCCCTCACTTCCTCTGCTCTTCTCTCCCTCCCTCACTTTCCCTGCTCTTCTCTCCCTCGCTCTCGGCACCACCTCCCTCCCTCATCCTTGTGTATTTACACGGGGATGATGAAGTGAAAAAGTAAACGTATAATTAGCCTTCATTACTTTGATTGTTTTTTTTACAGATTAAACCTCCTGTCAGAACGCACGGTTTGAGAGGGGTGAAGGTCGCCCCATGATTGGATGAGGGGGGGATTGCTTTTCTCAAGTCACTGAATAAAAAGCAGGCGCAAGCCCCCTGCAGTTAGATGAGATTGTATTTCCACAAGACATAATTTTTGTTTACTGAGTGTTAATAATGACCAATTAATTATCCTATTCGGCTTTCTGGGGCCTGGGGGGGAGGGGGGGGGGGGGGGTAGAGAGAGAGAGCGAGAAATCAACTAACTGGCTGGAGAGATGGAAAGGGAGAGAGAGAGAGAGATCAACCAACTGGCTGGAGAGATGGAAAGGGGGAGAGAGGTGTCATGTCTGATAGGGCTCTCTCTGAGAGTTCTGACGAAGTGTTTTACCTCTGCGCACTGAGGCACACACTCAGTGGGTTAGACGCCAGGGGACAACACACTCAGAGGGGTAGGAGGGAGGGAGGGGGGTATGGAGGGAGGGAGGGAAGGAGGGAGGGAGAGAAGGAGGGAGAGAAGGAGGGAGGGAAAGAGGAAGGAGAACAAAGGAAAAGGGAACTAATGTTTTTGGGAGAATAAGCATATTTGTACCTGATAATGTTATTATATGTTTATCTCCCCTAAGCCGTCTAGCCTCCATCAACACAGTGGTGAGGTGGGACTGTGAGACAGACATCACAGCGCTGGAGGGACACTTTGACATCGTTATGTGTGCCGACTGGTAGGTGTCACAGCCATGACCCTCCCCCCTACACATACATACACACACACACACACACACACACACACACACACACACACACACACACACACACACACACACACACACACACACACACACACACACACACACACACACTCACCTCAGTGGCAGCCTTAATATTTCTGCTCCTCTTACAGTTATCAGATGGGCTCCATCATACAGCCTCTTGCTCTGTGTTATTTCCCCTAGGCTGAATCCCAGAGGCATTTCCATTTTGACAAAATTGCCTCTTTTTCATGCTTGGCTTACCAGCAAATGATTGACTTAGGCAAATTGCTAATAATGACGGCTTGGTGAAAAAAGAGAGAGTGACAGGGAGAGAGAGGAAGACAGAGAGAGAGAGAGAGAGAGAGAGAGAGAGAGAGAGAGACCGGGAGAGAGAGGAAGACAGAGAGAGAGAGAGAGACCGGGAGGGAGAGGAAGACAGAGAGAGAGAGAGAGAGAGACCTGAGAAACAAGGCAAGAAGGGCCTTCTATGCCATCAAAAGGAACATAAAATATGACAAACCAATTAGATCTGGCAAAAAATACTTGAATCAGTTATAGAACCCATTGACCTTTATGGTTGTGAGGTCTGGGGTCCGCTCACCAACCAATAATTCACAAACAGGGGCAAACACCAATTTGAGACTGCATGCATAATTCTGCAAAAATATCCTCAGTGTACAACGTAAAACACCAAATAATGCATGCAGAGCAGAATTAGGCAGATACCCGCTAATTATCAAAATCCAGAAAAGAGACATTAAATTATACAACCACCTAAAATAAGTGAATCCCAAACCTTCCTTAACAAAGCCATCACCTACAGAGAGATGAACCTGCAGAAGAGTCTCCTCAGCAAGCTGGTCCTGGGGCTCTGTTCACAAACACAAACAGACCCCACAGAGACCCAGGACAGCAACACAATTAGACCCAACCAAATCATGAGAAAACCAAAAGATGATTACTTGACACATTGGAAAGATCTGCACTTCCTAACCTCCTGCCAAATGTATGACCATATTAGAGACACATATTTCCCTCAGATTACACAGATCCACAAAGAATTCGAAAAACAAACCCCATATCTATTAGATGAAATACCAGAGTGTGCAATCACAGCAGCAAGATGTGTGAACTGTTGCCACAAGAAAAGGGCAACCAGTGAAGAACAAACGCCATTGTAAATACAACCCATATTTATGTTTATTTATTTTCCCTTTTGTACTTTAACCATTTGAACTTTTGTGAGTGTAATGTTTACTGTACATTTTTATTATTTATTTCACTTTTGTTTATTTTCTGCTTCCCTTGCTTTGGCAACGTTAACATCGACAGACAGAGACAATGAAAGACAATTGAACAGAGGAAGGAAAAGAGCAACACAAACATCTCAATTAGCTCTTTAACATCTTAGTGGTGATCGGGAAACTAAGTGCTCTCTCTCTCTCTCTCTCTCTCTCTCTCTCTCTCTCTCTCTCTCTCTCTCTCTCTCTCTCGCTCTCTCTCTCTCTCTCTCTCTCTCTCTCTCTCTCTCTCTCTCTCTCTCTCTCTCTCTCACACTCTCTCTCTCTCTCTCTCTCTCTCATTATCTCTCATTTTCTCTCTCTCTCTCTCTCTCTCTCTCTCTCTCTCTCTCTCTCTCTCTCTCTCTCTCTCTCTCACTCTCTCTCTCTCTCTCTCTCTCTCTCATTATCTCTCATTATCTCTCTCTCTCTCTCATTATCTCTCTGTCTCCTTTCATCATCTCATCTCAGTCCTCTGTTTCCTATCTATTTCTGTGTGTTAGTCTCCTCTGTCTCTCCTGCTCTCTATTTATCATTGCTCACCTTGTTGGGTGGTCACCTTCTCTCCTGCCCAATGGCAAAATGTGCTGCAAACTTGCTTTAAAACTGCAACATTTTCTCTACGCCTGGTGGCAACATGTAGAGCATCCCAGTTTCCTTGGTTATCCAACAGATCTGGGAAGGGACTATCCTGTTGTACACCCCCACCCCCTCTAATAAGTGTCAATGTAGCTGTGAATAACCAAGGAAACCGGGTTGCTCTATTGACTGGGATCCTATGATAAAGATTCTTCCTGGCTCTTACACCTCACTTCTAGTCTCCATCATCTACATCGTCTGTCTGTGGTTTGAATGGAGCCCATCTCATTTCTAAAATACGTTTATGAGCTCACAGATAAGTGGAGCATTAGGAAAGTTATCATTATTCTAATGTCACACAGACTTCAGGTAATGGAATGAACAGTGTTACACAGGGAGGGAAGCTGTACAGAGTGGGTAATAGGGGATACTTTTGTCTGCTTGCCTGCGTCTGTGCCTGTCTGTGTGCGTGCGTCTGATGTGTTGATGTACGTTCATTGATTTATGTGTTTGTATGTGTGTTTGTCAGTGTACGAATATGTGTTTGTCAGTGTACAAGTGTGTGTTTGTTAGTGTACGAGTGTGTTTGTCAGTGTACGAGTGTGTCTATGTCAGTGTACGAGTGTGTCTATGTCAGTGTACAAGTGTGTGTATGTCAGTGTACGTGTGTGTGTATGTCAGTGTACAAGTGTGTGTATGTCAGTGTACGACTGTGTGTATGTCAGTGTACGAGTGTGTGTTTTTCAGTGTATCATTGTGTAAGTGTGTGGTTAACTGGTGTGGAGGTGGCCATTCCGGCTGTCCCTCTGTACACCTGGCGACCAGTATGTAATTGCCGTCGTCCGGAGAGAGAGAGAGAGTGATGGCTGTGCGATTAACGAGCGGAGAGCGGCAGGCTGACGATCACCTGCGAAAAGGTCAACAGCCGTACTTCAATTAATTATAGTCTTTCATTCAATGGAGCTTCTGCATAGAAGCCCACTGACTGCTGGAGGAGGGAACAGAGCTCTCTCATACAGATATACACATGTATTCACACAGTCATACACACACGCACACACACGTGGCTGTTAACCTTTGCACCCCCCACATGGACTCTGTACCAGTACCCCTGTATAGAGCCTCCCTACTGTTATTTTACTGCTGCTGTTTAATTATTTGTTATTTACAACTACATACTGTATACACAGACACAGACACAGAGACATGGAGATTGGCACGCTACTGAGGAGAGTGACAGACACAGAGTCATGGAGATTGGCACGCTACTGAGGAGAGTGACAGACACAGAGACATGGAGATTGGCACGCTACTGAGGAGAGTGACAGACACAGAGTCATGGAGATTGGCACGCTACTGAGGAGAGTGACAGACACAGAGTCATGGAGATTGGCACGCTACTGAGGAGAGTGACAGACACAGAGACATGGAGATTGGCACGCTACTGAGGAGAGTGACAGACACAGAGACATGGAGATTGGCACGCTACTGAGGAGAGTGACAGACAAAGAGACATGGAGATTGGCACGCTACTGAGGAGAGTGACAGACACAGAGACATGGAGATTGGCACGCTACTGAGGAGAGTGACAGACACAGAGACATGGAGATTGGCACGCTACTGAGGAGAGTGACAGACACAGAGACATGGAGATTGGCACGCTACTGAGGAGAGTGACAGACACAGAGTCATGGAGATTGGCACGCTACTGAGGAGAGTGACAGACACAGAGACATGGAGATTGGCACGCTACTGAGGAGAGTGACAGACACAGAGACATGGAGATTGGCACGCTACTGAGGAGAGTGACAGACAAAGAGACATGGAGATTGGCACGCTACTGAGGAGAGTGACAGACACAGAGACATGGAGATTGGCACGCTACTGAGGAGAGTGACAGACACAGAGACATGGAGATTGGCACGCTACTGAGGAGAGTGACAGACACAGAGACATGGAGATTGGCACGCTACTGAGGAGAGTGACAGACACAGAGTCATGGAGATTGGCACGCTACTGAGGAGAGTGACAGACACAGAGACATGGAGATTGGCACGCTACTGAGGAGAGTGACAGACACAGAGTCATGGAGATTGGCACGCTATTGGTGATGTAGAGGTAAACCCAGGTCCTGTAGCTCCCAGCATTACACCTATTCCCCAGGCGCTATCATTTGTTGATTTCTGTAACCGTAAAAGCCTTGGTTTCATGCATGTTAACATTAGAAGCCTCCTCCCTAAGTTTGATTTATTCACTGCTTTAGCACACTCCGCCAACCCAGATGTCCTAGCTGTGTCTGAATCCTGGCTTTGGAAGGCCACCAAAAATTCGGAAATTTCCATCCCCAACTACAACATTTCCCGTCAAGATAGAACTGCCAAAGGTGGCGGAGTTGCAATCTACTGCAGAGATAACCTGCAGAGTTCTGTCATACTGTCCAGGTTTGTGCCCAAACAGTTTGAGCTTCTACTTTAAGAAATCCACCTTTCCAGAAATAAGTCTCTCACTGTTGCCGCCTGTTACAGACCCCCCTCAGCCCCCAGCTGTGCCCTGGACTCCATATGTGAATTGATTGCCCCCCATCTATCTTCAGAGTTTGTACTGTTAGGTGACTTAAACTGGGATATGCTTAACACCCCGGCTGTCCTTCAATCTAAGATAGATGCCCTCAATCTCACACAAATTATCAAGGAACCCACCAGGTACAACCCAAAATCCGTAAACATGGGTACCATTATTGATATCATCCTGACTAACTTGCCCTCCAAATACACCTCCTCTCTTTTCAACCAGGATCTCAGCGATCACTGCCTCATCGCCTGCGTTCGCAATGCGTCAGTGGTCAAACGACCACCCCTTATCACTGTCAAACGCTCCCTAAAACACTTTTGCGAGCAGGCCTTTCTATTCAACCTGGCCCAGGTATCCTGGAAGGATATTGACCTCATCCCGTCAGTAGAGGACGCCTGGTTGTTCTTCAAAAGTGCTTTCCTCACCATCCTAAATAAGCATGGCCCTTTCAAAAAACGTAGAACTAAGAATAGATATAGCCCTTGGTTCACCCCAGACTTGACTGCACTAGACCAACACAAAAACATCCTGTGGCGCACTGCATTAGCATCGAATAGCACCCACGATATGCAGCTATTCAGGGAAGTCAGGAACAAGTACACACAGTCAGTTAGAAAAGCAAAAGCCAGCTTTTTCAAACAGAAATTTGCTTCCTGTAGTACTAACTCCAAAACGTTCTGGGACACTGTAAAATCCATGGAGAATAAGAGCACCTCCTCCCAGTTGCCCACTGCATTGAGGCTCGGAAACACTGTTACCACCGATAAATCCACGATTATCGAAAATTTCAATAAGCATTTTGCTACGGCTGGCCATGCTTTCCACCTGGCTACCCCTACCCCGGCCAACAGCTCTGTACCCCCGGCAGCTACTTGCCCAAGCCCCCCCCCCCCCCCGCTTCTCCTTCACCCAAATCCAGACGGCTGATGATCTGAAAGAGCTGCTAAGTCTGGACCCCTACAAATCTGCTGGGCTAGACAATCTGGACCCTCTCTTTCTGAAATTATCAGCCAAAATTGTTGCAACACCTATCACTAGCCTGTTCAACCTCTCTTTCGTATCGTCTGAGATCCCTAGAGATTGGAAAGCTGCCGCGGTCATCCCCCTCTTCAAAGGAGGAGACACTCTAGACCCAAACTGTTATAGACCAATATCCATCCTGCCCTGCCTTTCTAAAGTCTTCGAAAGCCAAGTTAACAAACAGATAACTGACCACTTCGAATCCCACCGTACCTTCTCTGCTATGCAATCTGGTTTCCGAGCTGGTCATGGGTGCATCTCAGCTACGCTCAAGGTACTGAACGATATCATAACCGCCATCGATAAAAGACAGTACTGTGCAGCCGTCTTCATCGACCTGGCCAAGGCTTTCGACTCTGTCAATCACCGCATGGCATCACTCTTATTGGCAGACTCAACAGCCTTGGTTTCTCAAGTGACTGCCTTGCCTGGTTCTCTAACTACTTTGCAGACAGAGTTCAGT
This sequence comes from Thymallus thymallus, assembly GCA_023634145.1. NCBI lineage: Eukaryota > Metazoa > Chordata > Actinopteri > Salmoniformes > Salmonidae > Thymallus > Thymallus thymallus. The sequence goes on along the minus strand of CM042388.1, from coordinate 9,505,206 downwards.
GTGTCAAATCGGAGGGCCTATTGTCCGATCCTCTGGCAGTCTCTATGGGGGTGCCACAGGGTTCAATTCTTGGGCCAACCCTTTTCTCTATATACATCAATGATGTCGCTCTCGCTGCTGGTGACTCTCTGATCCACCTCTACGCAGATGACACCATTCTGTATACATCTGGCCCCTCTTTGGACACTGTGTTTACTAACCTTCAAACAAGCTTCAATGCCATACAACACTCCTTCCGTGGCCTCCAACTGCTCTTAAACGCTAGTAAAACGAAGTGCATCCTTTTCTATCGAACGCTGCCAGCATCCGCTCACCGGACTATCATCACTACTCTCGACGGGTCCGAATTAGAATACGTGGACACCTACAAATACCTAGGCATCTGGTTAGACTGTAAACTCAACTTCCAGACTCACATCAACCATCTCCAATCCAAAATTAAATCCAGAATTGGCTTCCTATTTCGCAACAAAGCCTCCTTCACTCATGTTGCCAAACATGCCCTTGTAAAACTGACTATCCTACCGATCCTTGATTTCGGCGATGTCATTTACAAACTAGCCTCCAACACTCTACTTAGCAAATTGGATGTAGTCTATCACAGTGCCATCCGTTTTGTTACCAAAGCACCATACACTACCCATCACTGCGACCTGTATGCTCTCGTTGGCTGGCCTTCATTATATATTCGTTGCCAAACCCACTGGCTCCAGGTCATCTATAAGTCTTTATTAGGTAAATCCCCGCCCTATCTCAGCTCACTGGTCACCATAGCAACACCCACCCGTAGCATGCGCTCCAGCAGGTATATCTCACTGGTCACCCCCAAAGCCAACACCTCCTTTGGCCGCCATTCCTTCCAGTTCGCTGCTGCCAATGACTGGAACGAATTGCAAAAATCATTGAAGCTAGAGGTTCCTATCTCCCTCACTAACTTTAAGCATCAGCTGTCAAAGCTGCTTATCGATCACTGCACCTGTATTTAGCCCTTCTGTAAATAGCCCACACTACTACCTCATCCCCATATTTATTTTTGTTATTTTCACTAATCTTGCACTCCAGTATCTCTATTTGCACATCATAATTTGCACATCCTTCATTCCTGTGTTAATGATAATCTGTAATTTATTTCACCACTATGGTCTATTTATTGTCCTACCTCCTAACCTTACTGCATTTTGCACTACATTTTGCACTCTGTATATAGATTTTCTATTGTGTTTTTGACTATGTTTGTTTACTGTGTAACTCTGTGTTGTTTTTGTCGCACTGCTTTGCTTTGTCTTGGCCAGGTCGCAGTTGCAAATGAGAACTTGTTCTCAACTGATCTACCTGGTTAAATAAAGGTGAAATAAAAAACCCCAAAAAAACACAGAGACATGGAGATTGGCACGCTACTGAGGAGAGTGACAGACACAGAGACATGGAGATTGGCACGCTACTGAGGAGAGTGACAGACACAGAGACATGGAGATTGGCACGCTATTGAGGAGAGGGACAGAAAGAGACATTGAGATTGGCACGCTACGGAGGAGAGTGACAGACACAGAGACATGGAGATTGGCACACTACTGAGGAGAGGGAGAGACACAGAGACATGGAGATTGGCACGCTACTGAGGAGAGGGAGAGACACAGAGACATGGAGATTGGCACGCTACTGAGAAGAGGGAGATCCACAGAGACATGGAGATTGGCACAGTATTGACGAGAGGGACAGACACAGACACAGAGACACATGGCAACACACTGTACACATTTACAGCAGAAAGTCTGTCTGCAGTAGATACTGTGTGTGGTGTTTGGTGGAGCTCATTGCCTGAGTGACTGAAATAGTAGGTGCTTTGTGGATTGTTCATTTAAAACATGGAATGATCTTGTCTTTAAGTAGCTGGAGCTGGAGATGGAGATGGAGATGGAGATGGAGATGGAGCTGGAGCTGGAGCTGGAGCTGAGCTGGAGATGGAGCTGGAGCTGGAGCTGAGCTGGAGCTGGAGATGGAGCTGGAGCTGGAGCTGAGCTGGAGCTGAGCTGGAGCTGGAGCTGGAGATGGAGATGGAGCTGGAGCCAACCATTGTCTGAATACTGCATAGAATGACACACACCTGAACACACACACAATACACACACAGCACACACACACACAACACACACAGAACACACACAACACACACACACACACAACACACCAACACACACACAACACTCACACAACAGAAGAAAAAAAAAATCACATAACACACACAGAGCTGGGAGGTGGAGGAAGCTGTGTGTTTGTGTGTGCGTGTGTGCGTGTGTGCGTGTGTGTGTGTGTGTGTGTGTGTGTGTGTGTGTGTGTGTGTGTGTGTTTGTGTGTTTGTGTGTTGTGTGTGTGTGTGTGTGTGTGTGTGTGTGTGTGTGTGTGTGTGTGTGTGTGTGTGTGTGTGTGTGTGTGTGTGTGTGTGTGTGTGTGTGTGTGTGTGTGTGTGTGCGAGTGTGGCTATCTGCTTGGCGACTGGGACACTGGCACGTCTGCTGGCTCCTCTAAGCTGGCCATGTGTGGGCAAGAAGATAAAGCCATTTATGTGTTCTCCATCACTGTGTATGTGTGTGTGTGTGTGTGTGTGTGTGTGTGTGTGTGTGTGTGTGTGTGTGTGTGTGTGTGTGTGTGTGTGTGTGTGTGTGTGTGTGTGTGTGTGTGTGTGTGTGTGTGTGTGTGTGTGTGTGTGTGTGTGTGTGTGTTGTCTTCTACAGTAGCTCTTTTGAATCTCTGTTCTCCCTGATTTACTGCTATTCAATACTGATAAATGACCCTCCTGTGTTATATATAGTCAACTGTGAGTAGGCAAAGTGTACGTGTGTGTGCGTGTGTACTTTGTATGTGTGTGTGTGTGCAGGGTGGGGGGCTTACATTTTAGAAATCCCTTTCATTTCACAAAAAGCATCACATCAGAAGAATGATATGCCGTAAACAAATAAAACAACATGGACAAAAAGACGAAGCCCAAATAAATGGAGGTTGTACTCTGTAACCGCCTGTAGCGTCAATCATCTGATTCCAATCAGCAGCTAAGCAACACCATATGAATTTCCGTTTGTCATTTAGTCAATGCCTTCTTCTCCCTTCGTCCCAATGGCTCAATGGATCCTACAGATGAAGTTAATACTGATTAGACCAGATGTAGTGCCGAAGTTGGGTCAGAGCCACAGTTCCCTGCCCGCCCGTACACACACACACACACAAAACGGGTGCTCAAACACAGACACACACACCAGATTATGCACACCACAGGGTAACCCTCCTAGATTATCAGCAGTGAGTTTTGTCCCTTGCCAAGAATCTAAGGATGTTTTCACATATAGTCCTCTTTAAAATAACTGATCTCAGTGCTCTTTAAAGTGAACTCTGAGGTAAAAAAAAAAAAAGCAAAAGAACTCAATCCTCTTTGTGTTCACACTGCCCTTGCCTTGGAATGACGACTCAGCTTTTTTGCCAGTTCACTTGCTATGTTTAGAAAGGAACAACGTGCACTCTGGGTTTTACAAAGTGCAGGACAAGCCATTCAGTCATTTACATTACATTTTAATCATTTAGCAGATGCTCTTACCCAGAGCGACTTACAAATTGGTGCATTCAACTTAGGATAGGCAGTGGGACAATCACATCTCGATCACAAAAAGTAAATTTCTTTAAACAAGCAGCTGTGAGCAAAGTCAGTGCTATCAGGGACAACCACATCTCGATCACAATATGGACATTTCTATAAAAAAGCAGCTGTGAGGAAAGACAGTGCTAGCAGGGAAAAAAGTCAGGTGTTACTTTAGATAAAAGACAAAAGTGTTAGAATATTATTTTTAATATATATATTTCAGGTGTCTCCGGAAGGTGGTCAGTGACGCTGTCCTGGTGTCGTGGGGGAGCTTATTCCACCATTTGGGTACCAAAGCAGCGAATAGCTTTGACTGGGATGAGCCCGAACTGTGCTTCCGTAGAGGTAGGGGGGCTAGTAGGCCAGAGGTGGATGAACGTACTGTCCTCGTTTGGGTGTAGGGTCTGATCAGAGCCTGGAGGTAAGGAGGTGCCGTTCCCCTCACAGCTCTGTAGGCAAGCACCATGGTTTTGTAGTAGATGCAAGCTTCAACTGGAACCCAGTGGAGTGTGCAGATGAGCGGGGTGACATGAGAGAACTTGGGAAAGTTGAACACCAGACGGGCTGCAGCGTTCTGGATATGTTGTAGGGGTTTAACAGCGCAGGCTGGGAGCCCAGCCAGTAATCCAGACGGATTACTGCAGGATCGAGTCACCGCTTTGATGTTAGCAGACAACGACAGGGTGTTGTCCAGGGTCACACCAAGGTTTGTTGTACTCTGGGAGGAGGACACAAAGGAGTTGTCAACCGTGAGGTTCAGCTTGAGGTGGTGATCCAACATCCAAACTGATATGTCTGCCAGGCATGCAGAGATACGATTCGCCACCTGGTTATCAGAAGGGGGAAAGGAGAAAATGAATTGAGTGTCGTCTGCGTAGCAATGACAGGAGAGACCGTATGAGGATATGACAGAGCCAGGTTACTTGGTGTATAGAGAGAATAGGAGAGGGCCTAGAACTGAGCCCTGGGGGACACCAGTGGTGAGAGCAGGTGGTGCGGAGACAGATTCTCGCCAAGCCACCTGATAGGAGCGACCTGTCAGATAGGACACAATCCAAAAGTGTGCAGCGCCGGAGATGCCAGACTTGGAGAGGGTGGAGAGGAGGATTGGATGGTTCACAGCAGATAAGTCTAGAAGGATAAGAGCAGAGGAGAGATAGTTAGATTTGGCAGTACGGAGAGCCTCCGTGACACAGAGAATAGCAGTCTCAGTTGAATGACCAGTCTTGAAACCTGACTGCTTAGGATCAAGAAGGTCATTCTGAGAGAGATAGCAAGAGAATTGGTTAGAGACGGTACGCTCAAGAGTTTTGGGGAGAAAATAAAGAAGGGATACTGGTCTGTAGATGTTGACATCAGAGGGATCGAGTGTAGGTTTTTTGGGGAGGGGTGCAACTCTCGCCCTCTTGAAGACGAAAGGGACACAGCCAGCGGTCAAGGATGAGTTGATGAGCAAGGTGAGGTAAGGGAGAAGGTCCCCGGAAATGGTCTGGAGAAGAGAGGAGGAGATAGGGTCAAGTGGGCAGGTTGTTGGGCGGCCGACAATCAGTCGCAAGATTTCATCTGGAGAGAGAGGGGAGAAAGAAGTCAAAGCATAGGGTAGAGCAGTGTGAGCAGGACCAGTGGTGTCAATAGGCTTAGTAAATAAGGATCGGAAGTCGTCAACTTTCTTTTCAAAATGGTTGACGAAGTCATCCACAGAGAGGGAGGAGGGGGAGGAGGATTCAGCAGGGAGGAGAAGGTGGAAAAGAGCTTCCTAGGGTTAGAGGACCAACCAGGCTTGAAATTTAGAGTGGTAGAAAGTGGCTTTTGCAGCAGAAACAGAGAAAGAAAACGTAGAGAGGAGAGAGTGAAAAGATGACAGGTCCACAGGGAGTTTAGTTTTCCTCCATTTCCGCTCGGCTGCCCAGAGCCCAGTTCTGTGAGCTCGCAATGAGTCGTCTAGCCACGGAGCAGGAGGGGAGGACAGAGCCGGCCGGGAAGGTAGGGGACATAGAGAGTCAAAATATGCAGAAAGGGAGGAGAGGAGGGTCGAGGAGGCAGAATTAGGAGACAGGAGGGAGAAGGATTTAGCAGGGGGAAGAGATGATAGCATTACCATCTGATTAGGGACATAGTGAGTAGTGTTGGAGGAGAGCAAGAGAGAAAAGGATACAAAGTAGTGGTCGGAGACTTGGAGGGGAGTTTCAGTGAGATTAGTAGAAGAACAGCGTCTAGTAAAGATGAGGTCAAGTGTATTGTAGGGGGGGATGGTGAGAGGGTGAGGTCAAAAGAGGAAAGGAGTGGAAAGAAGGAGGCAGAGAGAAATGAGTCAAAGGCAGACGTCGGGAGGTTAAAGTCACCCAGAACTGTGAGCCATCATCAGGAAATGAACTTATCAAGGTGTCAAGCTCATTGATGAACTCTCCAAGGGAACCTGGAGGGCGATAAATTACAAGGATGTTAAGTTTGAATGGGCTTGTGACTGTGACAGCATGGAATTCAAATGAGGAGATGGACAGATGGGTCAGGGGGAAAAGAGAGAATGTCCACTTGGGAGAGATTAGAATTCCTGTGCCACTGCCGCGTTAACCAGATGCTCTCGGGGTATGCAAGAACACATGATCAGACGAGGAAAGAGGAATAGGAGTAGCAGTGTTTTCTGTGGTAATCCATGTTTCTGTCAGCGCCAAGAAGTCAAGGGACTGGAGGGCAGCATAGACTGAGATGAACTCTGCCTTGTTGGCCACAGAACGGCAGATCCAAAGGCTGCCGGAGACCTGGAACTCCACGTGGGTCGCGTGCGCAGGGACCACCAGATTAGAGTAGTTGCAACCACACGATGTGAAGTGTTTGTATGGCCTGTACAGAGAGGAGAGAACAGGGATAGACAGACACATGGTTGACAGGCTACAGAAAAGGCTACAATAATGATAAAGGAGATCGTAATAAAATTCACTAAACATATGGGCAAGCGAGAGAGCGGGGCCTCCTTCACTTACCTTCCTCAACTAACTCCAGCAGGACAACTCGTCAGAACTGTCTTTGTTTCAGGGACTGTCTTAGTTTTGGGGACGCTTGCAGGAAAACAGCTAAAGAATGTCTTATCGGACAGCTAGATACAGTGTCTTCATACACATTTTGTTACTTTACAGCCTTATTCAAAAAAAATATCCTGTTTCTATAACTTGTATGTAGAAACAATTGATTGGACATACTTTGGAAAGGCACGTACCTGTCTATATAAGGTCCCACAGTTGACAGTGCATGTCAGAGCAAAAACCAAGCCTTGAGGTCGAAGGAATTGTCCGTAGAGCTTTGAGACAGGATTGTGTCGAGGCACAGATCTGGGGAAGGATACGAAAATGATTCTGCAGCATTGAAGGTCCCCAAGAAAACAGTAGTCTCCATCATTCTTAAATGGAAGAAGTTTGGAACCACCAAGACTCTTCCTAGATCTGGCCGCTCTGCCAAACTGAGCAATTGGGGGAGAAGGCCCTTGGTCAGGGAGGTGACCAAGAAACCAATGGTCACTCTGACAGAGGGAAGATGGGAGAAACTTCTAGAAGGACAACCATCTCTGCAGCATTCCACCAATCAGGCTTTTATGGTAGTGTGGCCAGACGTAAGCCAGCCTTCTTGGAGTTTGCCAAAAGGCACCTAAAGACTCTCAGACCATGAGAAACAAGAGGGCTCTGGTCAGATGAGACCAAAATTGACCTGAATGCCAAAAGTCACATCTGGAAGAAACCTGGCACCATCCCTACGGTGAAGCATGGTTGTGGCAGGATCATGGGGATGTTTTTCAGCGGCAGGCACTGGGAGACTAGTTAGGATCGAGGGAAAGATGAACGGAGCAAAGTACAGAGAGATCCTTAATGAAAACCTGCTTTAGAGCGCTCAGGACCTCGGACTGGGGCGAAGGTTCACCTTCCAACAGGACAACAGCCCTAAGCACACAGCCAAGACAACGTAGGAGTGTCTTCGGGACAAGTCTCTGAATGTCCTTGAGTGGCCCAGTCAGAGCCCAGACTTGAACCCGATCGAACATCCCTGGAGAGACCTGAAAATAGCTGTGCAGCAACGCTCCCCATCCAACGTGAAACTCCCCAAGAAGACTCGAGGCTGTAATCGCTGCCAAGGGGCTTCAACAAAGTACTGAGTAAAGGATCTGAATACTTATGTAAATGAGATATTTCTGTTTTTTTACTTTAATAAATTAGCAAAAATGTATAAAAGCCTGTTTTTGTTTTCTTATTATGGTGTATTGTGTGTAGAGTGATGAGGGGAAAAAAAACAATTTAATACATTTTAGAAGAAGGCTGTAACCTAACAAAATGTGGAAAAAGGCAAGAGTTCTGAATACTTTCAGAATGCACTGTATACCTACTAGGTTGCATTTAATTAAAATACGAGACATAATTGTAATCAGAAGATACTGGTGACATGCACATTGTATTGCTAACAGAATAAATAGCCATAGAAAAACTGCAGAATAAATAATGCTGTAATTGAAAATGTAACAGCCAAGGTAGGCTACTGCCCCTTTAAGAGCTAGAATAGATGTTGTACCCTATGTTGTGATTCTAACCAAATAGCTTGTCTTCACAAACTATTCAAACCCCACAATCAATAAACAGCTTATGAAGCTCTCTTAGCCTATCAATCACATATTGCAAAAAAATAAGCTGAACCAAAAATGTCTGTGCATCCTTGACACTCGCTAATCAATATTTAAAAACAGCACATTTTTTCCTGTGAGCCTGCACATCATCTTTTCTCTTTTGTGGCATCAATGTGAGGGTTTATGGCAGGTTGCAGTAGTCTAGTTTGAGGGTTTATGGCAGGTTGCAGTAGTCTAGTTTGAGGGTTTTTGTTAGGTTGCAGTAGTCTAGTTTGAGGGTTTATGGCAGGTTGCAGTAGTCTAGTTTGAGGGTTTATGGCAGGTTGCAGTAGTCTAGTGTGAGGGTTTATGGCAGGTTGCAGTAGTCTAGTGTGAGGGTTTATGGCAGGTTGCAGTAGTCTAGTGTGAGGTTTAATGGCAGGGGAAACAGTATAGCAGTAGTCTAGTGTGAGGGTTAATGGCAGGGGAAACAGTGTAGCAGTAGTCTAGTGTGAGGGTTAATGGTAGGGGAAACAGTATAGCAGTAGCCTAGTGTGAGGGTTAATGGTAGGGGAAACAGTATAGCAGTAGCCTAGTGTGAGGGTAAATGGTAGGGGAAACAGTGTAGCAGTAGTCTAGTGTGTGGTGTGGGAATAATGACAAGTAAACCCAGGGACTTTTGTGTTCACATTGCCTTAAAAAAGGGAACCGGACTGCGGTATTCAAGCAAACCAAACTCAGACCACCTCTCCAAGTTGCGTTCACTACAGGGCTCTTTTGAGCGTCTCAGTTCCTTTGGAGTTTTCACACTGGACAAAACATTAAGCCAACCGCACTGAGTTCACAACAATTGTCTGAAAGATACCAATTGTAAAAAACCCTAAGTCATTGACATTATCTTCTATGACCATCCCAAAATAACCCAAATTACATTCTCACTCCCCCCCCCGCACGCACACACCCATACACCGGTCCACCCATACCCCGGTCCAACCATACCCCGGTCCACCCATACCCCGGTCCAACCATACCCCGGTCCACCCATACCCCGGTCCAACCATACCCCGGTCCACCCATACCCCGGTCCAACCATACCCCGGTCCACACATACCCCGGTCCACACATACACCGGTCCACCCATACCCTGGTCCAACCATACCCCGGTCCACACATACCCCGGTCCACACATACCCCGGTCCACCCATACCCTGATCCAACCATACCCTGGTCCAACCATACCCTGGTCCACACATACCCTGGCCTGTTCTGTTGTTGTTCTCACCATGCCATCCTAGTTGCCACCGGGGGAATAAGGGATGGGTCTGTGTTAATACACTTCTATAATGCACTATCTTTATGCTATTTATAGAGCCTTACTAAGTGGCCTTGTTTTTCTTGGAGAGAATTCCCCGGACAGGACATGACAGCCCTGTATCCGATATAAAGAGGTTTAAGTGAGATGTCTCAGTCCACTATAGACCCAAAACACTCTGGCTATAGTGCCCCATAGGAGACAGATGATAAGTATTGAGAGTATTATCCAGTGTGACACACAGGGACATATTGACATGTTCTGTCTTTAGAATCAGAATCCCTAGTAACTTTAATCCATGGTTGCGTTCCTACCATGATAAGAGAGAGGCCCAAATTACAACCTTCTCACGTATCCTTTTCTCCACGACTATAAATAGGTGAAAGCACTGGATGGCTTTCCATTACATAGCCTTTTCACTAATCAGGTCCTTTGAGCTAAGGGTTTCAGGAAGTGAAGAGGACCAAGACAGGATACTATTAAAGAGTATTTGTAGACATTATTATTATGTAGGATTTTAATTTGACTAGTTTCTCACACCAGGAAAAGAATACATTGTTTGTATATGACAGTAAAACATTGCTATAATGACTATAACATGTGTTTGCACCTTCAATTCATAAAAAGTACATTTCATCATTCACCCACTCAGGCAAATTTGATGAACTACTAAACTTAGAACCAATAAGAACTCCCTTACATACCCCTTGTGATAAAGGCAACCAATGGCCTGCTTCTAACTACGATGTAAACACAGCCTCTTGTGAAAACACAAACAGCTGTCTGATGAAGAGGAATATATATAGCTAGCTAGCTCCCAGACTGAAATAAGATAAACATCTGTACGAATTGTCTTGATCATATGAAGAGGCCTAGCCATACTGTAAATGACATGTTGTGTTTCATTAGCTATCTCTCCGTCAGTGAATTAAATTTTTTAATAATGTTTTGGCATGATTATACGGTATGCAGTGGTATAAAGGTCTTAAGTAAAAATTCTTTAAAGTACAAAAATGTTTTTTCAATAAAGTTGTCAAGATATGTAACTTTCAAAATACAGATATCATTCACGTATGATGCAAAATGCATCATATGCGGAGGATTTCTGTATTTTTAAAGTTAAATATCTTGAAAACTTGATTGTTGACAAGTAAAACATTTTAGAACTATGTCAAAAATGTAATAATGAAAGAAAGAGCTTTCCTTTAAAATGAGACATATATTGAGCTCTGAAATTATTAGGACAGTGACACATTTTTTGTTGTTTTGGCTCTGTACTCCAGGATTTGAAGTTATACAATCCGGTGAACCGTTTAGAAATTACACCACTTTTGTATACATAGTCCCCACATTTTTGGGAGCCAAAGTATTGGGACACATTCACTTATATGTGTATTAAAGCAGTAAAAAGTTCAGTATTTGGTCCCATATTCCTAGCACGTATTGATTACATCAAGCTTGCGACTCTACAAATTTGTTGGATGCATTTGCTGTTCGTTTTGGTTGTGTTTGAGAGTATTTTGTGCCAAATAAAAATTAATGGAAAATATTTTTTTGGAGTCACTTTTATTGTAAATAAGAATAGAATATGTTTTTAAACACTTCTACATTCGTGCGGATGCTACCATGATAATCCTGAATGAATAGTAAATAATGATGAGTGAGAAAGAAACTATCATACCCCCAAGACATGCTAATATCTCACCATTACAACAACAGGTGAGGTTAGCATACCGCCAAGAAATCAAGCTTTATCTCATCAGTACAATACAGAACGAGGGCCTTTATCTCATCAGTACAATACAGTAAAAGGGCATTTATCTCATCAGTACAATACAGTACAAGGGCCTTTATCTCATCCGTACAATACAGTACAAGGGCCTTTATCTCATCAGTATAATACAGTACAAGGGCCTTTATCTCATCAGTACAATACAGTACAAAGGCCTTTATCTCATCAGTACAATACAGTACAAGGGCCTTTATCTCATCAGTACAATACAGTACAAAGGCCTTTATCTCATCAGTACAATACAGTACAATGGCCTTTATCTCATCAGTACAATACAGTACAAGGGCCTTTATCTCATCAGTACAATACAGTACAAAGGCCTTATCATCACTAATCTACATGATCCCTATCCCCTACACATCCCCAAACTATATGAAAACCAAATCAAATTCTCTGTGCTAGAGGCGTCATTACAGACAACCTGGTTCGAATCCAGACTGTATCACAACCGGCCGTGATTGGGAGTCTCATAGGGTGGCGCACAATTTGCCCGAGTTTGACTGGTGTAGGGCGTAAAGAATTTGTTTTCAATTTACATGCCCATACAATGCAATGTCTTTTGAGAAATAGAGAAAATACATTTCCCCTCGGGGATCAATAAAGTATCTATCTATCTATCTATCTATCTATCTATCTATCTATCTATCTATCTATCTATCTATCTATCTATCTATCTATCTATCTATCTATCTATCTATCTATCTGTCTATCTGTCTATCTATCTGTCTGTCTGTCTGTCTGTCTGTCTGTCTGTCTGTCTGTCTGTCTGTCTGTCTGTCTGTCTGTCTGTCTGTCTGTCTGTCTGTCTGTCTGTCTGTCTGTCTGTCTGTCTGTCTGTCTGTCTGTCTGTCTGTCTGCCTGCCTGCCTGCCTGCCTGCCTGCCTGCCTGCCTGCCTGTCTGTCTGTCTGTCTGTCTGTCTGTCTGTCTGTCTGTCTAAATAAAGGTTAAATAAAATAAAACATTTAAAACCCTATTCACTACAGCGCCCTATCCCCTACACATCTCCAACTATATGACACCCTGTTCACTGCATATCCTACCTTAGCACCCCAGATAACACCCACATGGACTAAGGTCAGAGTTCACTCAGGAAGCTGATCTGGTGTGTTGCCATTTGAGGGAGCCAGAGATACCTCAGAGATAAGGTATTACTACTGAGCCTTCTGTCTTTCTGCTGGTTAGACCTGCTTCCTGCTTCCTGCTACCAGCACAGAGGGACTGCACCTTCACCATAGATGGAGGTCAATGTATCCATCCACATACAGTACAGTACAGTACAGTACAGTACATCACCAGCCTTTACGGTACTCTCACTGTTTCCCAAAGCATTATTCATCTCATCAAGCTAAGGCTATGTGCCCACTGTGATGCGCTACCCTGCCACCTATTTAGTTATCGAAGTGTATTTATATTGTTATTGTTTTATTACAGGTCACATCTAGGGACACAGACAGTCAGTTAGGCTAGTCAGGCCAGTCAGGCCAGTCAGGCCAGTCAGTCAGTCAGTCAGTCAGTCAGTCAGTCAGTCAGTCAGTCAGTCAGGCCAGTCAGGCCAGTCAGTCAGTCAGTCAGTCACTCAGTCAGCCAGTTAAGCCATTCAGTCAGTTCAGTCAGTCAGTCAGTCAGTCAGTCAGTCAGTCAGTCAGTCAGGCCAGTCAGTCAATCAGTATGAGATAAAGGCTCTTGAACTGGGCAGCAGTTAGCCGAGTGGTTAGAGCACTGGGCCCATAACTGAAAGGTTGCTGGATTAATCCCTGAGTTGACAAGGTACAAATCTGTCGTTCTGCCCCTGAACAAGGCAGTTAACTCACTGTTCCTAGGCCGTCATTGTAAAAAATTATTTGTTCTTAACTGACTTGCCTAGTTAAATAAAAGTCAGGCCAGTCTCAGGTCATGCTGTGCACTGCTCTGCTCCAGCCTGCTTTCCATCCTGCCCTCACAGACTTGTGACAGCAGAGACAGATTTGCATATGGAAGGTCACCAGCTAACGTGATTGGAAAGTTTGCAGCCCTGCAACCTAGTGAGGGCTTTGTGTTGGATTGTTGCATTTAGTCAAATTACTTTAGCACTCATTTGGGATAATATTGTCTCTGACAGAGGCTATTGTCGTTAGAGTGACGGCTGCTTTGGGTGTGATTGGATATTGCAGGGAGGGAAGGAGTGAGAGAGTGGGGTGAGGGGGGTGAGTGAAGCCCGGCCCAGCTGATCCTGGGCTGGTGTAGTTACACGTGGTCTACGGTTGTGAGGCCGGTTGGACATACTGCCAAATTTTCTCAAAAAAGAGAAATGAACCTTAAGTTTTCTGGCAACAGCTCTTTTGGGCATTGCACATTCCCTCATAACTTGAGACATCTGTGGCATTGTGTTGTGTGACAATGCACATTTTAGAATGGCCTTTTATTGTCCCCAGCACAAGGTGCACCTGTGTAATGATCATGCTGTTCAATCAGCTTCTTGATATGCCACACCTGTCAGGTGGATGGATTATCTTGGCAAAGGAGAAATGCTCACTAACAGGGATGTAAACAAATTTGTGCCCAAAATTTGAGAGCAATAAGCATTTTGTGCGTATGGAAAATTTCTGGGATCTTTTATTTCAGTCAGATGAAACATTGGACCAGCACTTTGCACTTTACATATTATTTTTCAGTATACATTTCTCTTTCAGTTTAATCTAAAGGAGTTTTACATACATCACACGATTGTTCAAAGATCTTTAGACATATTATAGCTTTTTGAGTTCCCATAGACTTTCAAAACACATTATTCAAATGTCCTTTTCTCTGGCATGTCAGGTTTATATCATGTCAATGTTGAGGTTTGGTGACTACATTATGGTTGTTACATGTAATTATATGAGTTCAATGTTGTTTTTATCATTTTCTAATGTTATTATATTTAATTTATATACATATATACAGATAATGACTTTGTATGTTTAAATCATTGTTTTGAAATATCAAGGGATGTTGTACAACTCTGAAGTGTATGTGTGTGTATGTTGTGTAATATGTATGATGATATCTGTGTACGTTTTTGACTTTGATGTTGTGCATTTTTTCACTGCACTGAAAATATAGGGAGGAGAATATGGACTTATAAAGAAGTCTTACTCAAATAGTTTTCCTTCTGTTTGTGGATTTATTTGTAAACAAAGGAAAATAAATTGCCTGTTGGTTTATCTTGAGCCACTATCACTGAAATGCAATTTAATATCTCTCTCTCTCTCTCTCTCTCTCTCTCTCTCTCTCTCTCTCTCTCTCTCTCTCTCTCTCGCTCTCTCTCTCTCTCTCGCTCTCTCTCTCTCTCTCTCTCTCTCTCTCTCTCTCTCTCTCTCTCTCTCTCTCTCTCTCTCTCTCTCTCTCTCTCCCCCCTCCTCTTCCTTCCCTACCTCCCCTCCCTCCTCCCTCTCTCCTCCCTCCCCCCTCTCCCACCCTCCTCAGCTTGTTTCTGGACCAGTACAGAGGCAGCTTGATTTGATTCAATAAGGAGATTACTGCGACCAGACGTAAGTGTGTTTCAATTCACTCTGCAGCAGTGGACTCCCCCCGTAATTAGCCCTCACCCGGTGATTGAGACAGTAATGGAATGGCAGGATTAATATCATGTAATACTTTAATACTTATTGTTTATAACTTGAATGGAGTTCTAATCTATTTAATGTGGGGAACTTCTCATATTTGCCCTCGGTGATAAGAGACATGCTGTGTGAGGCAAAGTAAATGAAAAGAGGCTTCACAGATAATGTGTGATTATCTGTCAGGCTTTTTCAAGTATTGGCTTTGATAGGAAGTGTCTTTATATTAAAAGGGAGGGTGAAAGGGGAGTGGAGGAGGAGGAGAGGAGAGGAGAGGAGAGGAGAGGAGAGGAGAGGAGAGGAGAGGAGAGGAGAGGAGAGGAGAGGAGAGGAGAGGAGAGGAGAGGAGAGGAGAGGAGAAAGGGGAGGAGGGAATGAGGAAAGGAGGAGAGATGGGGGGTGAAAGTGGAGGAGGGAAGGAGGAGAGATCGGGGGTGAAAGGGGAGGAGGGAATGAGGAAAGGAGGAGAGATGGGGGGTGAAAGTGGTGACCGTGGGGGGTCCATGACGTTCATTTACATTTAGAGACCAGGAAGTGGTACTGATCCCGAACACTACAGTTTGACCCCATTGGCCCATCTCTTTCATCCTCTCTGGGTGTCCAGACGGTATAGATAGATACCCAGGTTCCCCTCTGGAGTAGTACTTAGATTTCCTGTAAGTTCACTATTAATCATGTACTATGGCCGGTTTACCAGATGTACATGTTTACACCATCCAGATCAGATCTATCAACTCTCTACACTGATCCTCATATACAGCGGGTGAAATAAGTATTGAACACGTCACCATTTTTCTCAGTAAATATATTTCCAAAGGTGCTATTGACATGAAAGTTTCACCAGATGTTGGTAACAACCCAAGTAATCCATACATACAAAGAAACCAAAACAAATAAGTTCAGAAATTAAGTTATGTGTAATAATGTGAAATGACACAGGGAAAAAGTATTGAACACATGAAGAAAGGGAGGTGCAAAAAGGCATGGAAAGCCAAGACAACAGCTGAAAACTATCAGTAATTAAAAAGCAATACAGCCCCCTGTCAGTGCAAATTAATATCAGCTGGTTCAGTCCCAACTGATGGCCTACAAAAAGGTCTCATTGCCAAGGTGTCACACAAGACACATCTCATGATGGTGGTCGAGGCAAATTTATGGTGAAATGATTGTCTTTCCACTTCCGTATTATGGCCCCATCAGTGCTCACTGGAACATTCAGAAGCTTAGAAATGCGCCTATAACCAATGCCATCATTATGTTTTGCAACAATTAGGTTGCGGATGTCTTGAGACAGCTCTTTGCTTTTACCCATCATGAAATGTCTCTTGTGTGACACCTTGGCAATGAGACCTTTTTGTAGGCCATCAGTTGGTACTGAACCAGCTGATATTAATTTGCACTGACAGGGGGCTGGATTGCTTTTTAATTACTGATAGTTTTCAGCTGTTGTCTTGGCTTTCTATGCCTTTTTGAACCTCCCTTTCTTCATGTGTTCAATACTTTTTCCCTGTGTCATTTCACATTATTACACATAACTTAATTTCTGAATTTATTTGTTTTGGTTTCTTTGTATGTATGGATTACTTGGGTTGTTACCAACATTTCATGTCAATAGCACCTTTACTGAGAAAAATGGTGACGTGTTCAATACTTATTTCACCCGCTGTACCCTCATACACCCTTGGTTTGGAACGCTCTCTCTCTTTTCCACAAGATCACTGTCCACATAATGACTACGCTCCCATTATTTGAATGGCTTTCGATGCCTTGTTAATCGCTAGATATAATGGAGATCATTAAGATTCTCTTAGTCTTTAGACAGAATTTTCCTCTTTAATCTGTGTCCCCCTAAAACCACATTACCACCACCAGACTGGCCCATGAAAAGATTCCACCACCGATTGTCAAAACAATTAATTTCTCCACCTAATGACGTTAATTTGTTGTTCTAACATGGAGGTGTGCCATCACCATCCGGCCAGCGCACACATCCTAATCAGCCCATTACAGTGGAATTGTGTTTTTTAGTTTTTTGGGCTAATATTTTTTGGGGGTGGAGTGCGGTGGGGTGGAGAGGGGGCGATTTGGATAACTCCTAACTCCTGATACAGATTAAAAAACTGCAGAACCAGCTCATCCCCCTGTTATTCTCCTGTTATTCTCCTGTTATTCTACTGTTATTTTCCTGTTATCCCCCTGTTATTCTCCTGTTATTCTCCTGTTATTCTCCTGTTATTCTACTGTTATTTTCCTGTTATCCCCCTGTTATTCTACTGTTATTTTCCTGTTATTCTCCTGTTATTCTCCTTTTATTCTTCTGTTATCCTTCTGTTATTCCCCAGTTATTCTCCTGTTATTCTTCTGTTATCCTTCTGTTATTCTCCTGTTATTCCCCAGTTATTCTCCTGTTATTCTCCTGTTATTCCCATGTTATTCTCCTGTTATTCTCCTGTTATTCTCCTGTTATTCTTCTGTTATTCTCCTGTTATTCCCCTGTTATTCTTCTGTTATTCTACTGTTATTGTACTGTTATTCTACTGTTATCCCCTGTTATCTCCTGTTATTCCCATGTTATTCTCCTGTTATTCTCCCGTTATTCTCCTGTTATTCTTCTGTTATTCTCCATTTATTCTACTGTTATTCTCCTGTTATTCTCCTGTTATTCTACTGTTATTCTACTGTTATTCCCCTATTATTCTACTGATATTCCCCTAATATTATTCTGTTATCCTTCTGTTATCCTTCTGTTATTATCCTGTTATTCTACTGTTATTCTACTGCTATTCTACTGTT
>CM042388.1:9325020-9485020 GCA_023634145.1 Thymallus thymallus | reverse complement strand
AGTGTTGTATGGCATTGAAGCTTGATTGAAGGTTAGTTAACACAGTGTCCAAAGAGGGGCCAGATGTATACAGAATGGTGTCGTCTGCGTAGAGATGGATCAGAGAGTCACCTGCAGCGAGAGCGACATCGTTGATGTATATAGAGAAAAGGGTTGGCCCAAGAATTTAACCCTGTGGCACCCCCATAGAAACTGCCAGAGGATCGGACAATAGGCCCTCCGATTTGACACACTGAACTCTGTCTGAGAAGTAGTTGGAGAACCAGGCAAGGCAGTCACTTGAGAAACCAAGGCTGTTGAGTCTGCCAATAAGAATGCGGTGATTGACAGAGTCGAAAGCCTTGGCCAGGTCGATGAAGACGGCTGCACAGTACTGTCTTCTATCGATGGCGGTTATGATATCATTCAGTACCTTGAGCGTAGCTGAGGTGCACCCATGACCAGCTCGGAAACCAGATTGCATAGCAGAGAAGGTACGGTGGGATTCGAAGTGGTCAGTTATCTGTTTGTTAACTTGGCTTTCGAAGACTTTAGAAAGGCAGGGCAGGATGGATATAGGTCTGTAACAGTTTGGGTCCAGAGTGTCTCCCCCTTTGAAGAGGGGGATGACCGCGGCAGCTTTCCAATCTCTAGGGATCTCAGACGATACGAAATAGAGGTTGAACAGGCTAGTGATAGGTGTTGCAACAATTTTGGCTGATAATTTTAGAAAGAGAGGGTCCAGATTGTCTAGCCCATCAGATTTGTAGGGGTCAGAACATCAGCTGTCTGGATTTGGGTGAAGGAGAAGTGGAGGGGGGGCTTGGGCAAGTAGCTGCGGGGGGTACAGAGCTGTTGGCCGGGGTAGGGGTAGCCAGATGGAAAGCATGGCCAGACGTAGCAAAATGCTTTTTGAAATTTTCGATAATCGTGGATTTATCGTTGGTGACAGTGTTTCCTAGCCTCAATGCAGTGGGCAACTGGGAGGAGGTGCTCTTATTCTCCATGGACTTTACAGTGTCCCAGAACTTTTTGGAATTGGTACTACAGGATGCAAATTTCTGTTTGAAAAAGCTGGCCTTTGCTTTTCTAACTGATTGTGTATATTGGTTCCTGACTTCCCTGAATAGTTGCCTATTGTGAGGGCTATTCGATGCTAATGCAGTACGCCACAGGATGTTTTTGTCTTGGTCTAGTGCAGTCAAGTCTGGGGTGAACCAAGGGCTAAATCTGTTCTTAGTTCTAAGTTTTTTGAAAGGGGCAGTTAGATCGCCTGTGTTTAGTTTTTTTGATTCCTTTTCTTGGTGGCTTTCCATTTTCTATGCATGATTAAGGTTAAGATGTTTCAGTGGTAGAATTAGGTATATTGTATTTCTTGTTGGAATTGCCCTGGTTTTGGTGGGGATGGCGACCCACATGGGGACGCCCTCCCTCTCACTTCGGCACGACTTCAGGTGTGTTACTGAAGCTACTGTCACTGTTGAGGAGTTTCTGGTCATCGTAGGAGAGAAGGTAGGCTATATAAATGTTGCTTATGCGTTAAATTGGCATTTTATTTGATGTTGATAAGTTTGTGAGGTCAGCTGTGTTGTTACAGAAGATGGTGGGGTTAGACCAGTTGAGTGTGAATAAGCATTTCTGCATGAGGAAATTTGGCAGCAAAAGGTAGAGGAAACATGGTAAGGTTAAGAGAAAATTAAAACAATGATGATTATTTATTTGTTATTTAACCTTTATTTAACTAGGCAAGTCAGTTAAGAACAATTGTGCCAATTGTGTGCCACCCTATAGGACTCCCGATCAAGCATAGGGAGGTACTAAGGGTAGGTTCTCTCAATATTAATTGGGGAAGAGACAGGAATAAGACGGCTTGGATATTAGAAGTAATAAAACAGAAAAGGCTTAATGTTTTTTTTCTACAGGAGATACATAGTGATGAGGCTAATGAGCTTGACTGGGGCATGTGGTGGGAGGGGCATCATGTAGTCATGGTACTCATTTCTGTGCTGGGGTGGCAATTTTGTTTTCCTCAGGCTTAGGGGTGACTGGTATGTACAGCAGAGATTGTCAAGGGTCGGGTTTTATTGGTCAAAACGGATGTCATGGGTTCTTTTTAAAAATGTTATTATGTTTATGCTCCTAATGAGGGTACAGAGCTGTATTTGATCAAATAAAGGAAACATTAAGACAGTGTGACCAAGAGGGGTGTATGATAGATAGATAGATTGATAGATTGATAGATAGATAGATAGATAGATAGATAGATAGATAGATAGATAGATAGATAGATAGATAGATAGATAGATAGATAGATAGATAGATAGATAGATAGATAGATAGATAGATAGATAGATAGATAGATAGATAGATAGATAGATAGATAGATAGATAGATAGATAGATAGATAGATAGATAGATAGATAGATAGATAGATAGATAGATAGATAGATAGATAGATGGGTAATAATAGTTTACTTTATATACAGTCTGGTTAAATGGACATGTAAGTGAATATTTTGCATGGTTAAATTAACTGTACAGGTAAATGACAGGAAGAGGTACTTAAATACCTACATTTCCGTATGATATCATTTATGGTAATAATAATAATTCCGTTAAAATACTGTCCTTAGTGCAGGGTTTGATTACAGATAAATGCACGTATTGCACATTCGATACACTAAAAGCAATGAAAAAATATACAACTGACAGGATACTAATATGCATTCCTGAGTGAATGATTACGTAAGTTCAGTCCAAGAATTACTTACAGTATTGCACGTGATATGATATAACAACTGTACATGAATATGTATATACAGTACTGAATGAATAAGTCCTGAGTGAATGAGTGATTACAGACCAGAGTTACTCACGGATGGATGCATAATTGTTAAACTAGGTCCTAACATCCCAACAGTTACAGGTCTATGTTGCCCCGGTGAGGCATTAAATAGTCTAATAGCCGCCGGCAGGAAGGACCTCCTGTAGCGCTCTCTGGCACACCGTGGTGGGATCAGTCTGTGACTGAAAGTGCTCCTCATAACCATGGCATCAAAACCATGGCATGCAGAGGGTGGGTGACATTGATGATGGCCAACAGTTTGGCCAGGATCCGTCTCCCCGCCACCTCCTCTAGAGTGTCAAGGCTAATCCCCAGAACAGAGCTAGCCTTCCTGATCAGCTGACCTCCAATGGAGGATACAGTTGATTTTACAGTTAATCGCACTGCTGAAGAACCTCACCTGTGGTCAGCAATTGGTCTATCTGGTCTATTAACTGAGGTTGAGCTTTCTGATGTGTGTAGAGTAAGAAATGCAAAGTTAGGCAGTACACATGGCTAAAGGTTATTGAAGGTCGTGTCAGTGCAGCAAGGTTAGACAAGTTGAACAGTACGTATCTGAGCACTACTGTGGTAAGGTTGTAAGGTGTGACATTACTCCTGTGGGTTTGTCTGATCACCACATTGTGACTGTTGACATTCACTTGTCCTGTCCACGAAGGTCATCACCTTATTGGTATTTTAATGTTAGGTTATTACATGGCGCCATGATTTGTGCATTTTTTTTGTTCTTTGGGGAAAAATTGAGAGTTATTAAATGGAATTTTGAGTCCTTGAGACAATGGTAGGAGGTTGGGAAGACCCAAATATGTGTGTTTTGTCAACAGCATACTGCTCTGTCTAGCATTGAAGTTAAAGTGACTATCAGGGCCCTTGAACAGGACATCAAATCTATTGAATTGAAGTTGCTCACTCATAATGAACACTGACTAGTCATGAACTTACAGGACAAGAGACATGAACTGAGGTCGTTTTTACATGAAAGAGTGAAGGGTGCCTTGATTAGGTCTCGCTTTGCAACCCTAAAGGATATGGATGCTCCTAGCGCGTAGGGCAGGCAACAGTGCAACACAAAGAGATGGTCTGCCTTCGTCTCACAGTTGGGAAGGTGACCACGGAGGACGGTGAGATGCGCCAACATGCCACATCTTTCAAACACTCTAGAGGTGTATGAGGGGGCCTCCTCAGCTACAGTTTATTTGGAAAAGAGTGAATCGCTATCTATCTATCTATCTATCTATCTATCTATCTATCTATCTATCTATCTATCTATCTATCTATCTATCTATCTATCTATCTATCTATCTATCTATCTATCTATCTATCTATCTATCTATCTATCTATCTATCTATCTATCTATCTATCTATCTATCTATCTATCTATCTATATATCTATCTATCTATCTATCTATCTATCTATCTATCTATCTATCTATCTATCTATCTATCTATCTATCTTACCAGGGGGGCTTCAGTGGGGCAGAGATGGGAAAACTTTTTTTTTTTTTTCTAGGCTCTGATGTCTTTCAAAAAAAGAACTGGGAGGGTGCAGTGGAGAAGGTGTGTGCCAGACTGTCTAGGTGGAAAATGGTGCTACCCCAGCTGTCTTATAGAGGAAGGGTGCTGGTAGCCAATAACCTAGCAGCCTCTACCCTGTGGCACAGACTAATGATTTTATAGCCACTGGGGGGTCTGATAGAAGAGCTTCAGAGGACCCTTGTTAATTTAATCTGGTCTGGACAACATTGGATTAAAGCTGCAGCCTTGTACCTGCCACTGCACGAGGGTGGGCAAGGCCTGGTGGAAATGTCTTCTAGGATCCGGCTTTAAGCAGCCCAGAGAATGTTGTATAGCGACGGTTCTAGCTGGGTCGATACAGACTACATATTGATGAGGAGGGCGGGCTGTTTGGGCTTAGACAAGAACCTTTTCCTCTTAAAGCAAGAGAGGGGTGATTTAATATTTTCTATGAGTCTGTTATGCAGGGATGTGACTTTTTGAAGAGCCACATCACTGCATAGCATGAGATTGTCATAGCATGAGACTGTCATCCAGTCTCATGCTATGGGTTCAGCAAGCCTACGTTCATGCACTCTGTATATAGATTTTCTATTGTGTTTTTGACTGTTTGTTTAATGTGTAACTCTGTGTTGTTTTTTGTCGCACTGCTTTGCTTTGTCTTGGCCAGGTCGCAGTTGCAAATGAGAACTTGTTCTCAACTGACCTACCTGGTTAAATAAAGGTGAAATAAAAAAATAAAAAAAATAAATGCCTGTTAGGTGTGGGGTGTACCAAGCTGGGTCATCTGATGCGGAGCAGGAGCAGATTGTTGGAAGAGCTGAGGATCTGATCATCTCGCCTACTGAGGAAGTTCGAAGCTGAGGTCTGCGATTCCTTGCCAGTACTTCATCGGCAGTATGTAAATTATGTAAACTGCCTATTGATAAGAGGACAGCTGACCTCCAATGGAGGATAATACATGGAGCTATAGTCATCAACATGCATCTGGTACACCTTGATCATACTGTTAGCGAAAGATGTCCTCTCTGTCTAAAAAGTCTTTACTTATTTTCTTGATTTCAATTTTTATTTTCTATGATCGAGGGTTAACGCAGCTTTGCAGCCTAGCCGGGAGGAGACGCTGTCGTTACGGCATGGATTCAGGTGTGTTCCTGAAAATGGAATTAAGGTGGAGGAGGTTCTGCTCGCGGTCGGCGAACAGGTAGGAGCCGAATATATACATTCCATATAGCTGTGGTTGTGTTCATGAAAAGAGTGAATTTAGTGGGCAGGCTGATTGCTAGTGGAATATTTGTAAGGGATGTGTTGGTGCCGATTTATCCTCTTTCAACTCCTTCGACAAGGGTTGTAGTTGTGAATCTGCCTCCGTTTATTACTGATGATCAAATCCGGAAAGAGTTGAGTCATTTTGATTTTGCAAGAGGTTTGCAAGAGGTTTTCGTGTATTGTCGGCAGGTTTTCAGGCAGATGCCGTCAAGCATGTTGTTTCGTTCCGGAGGCAAGTGTTCATGTTTCTGAACAACAATGAGCAACAGTTTAATGTGCATTTTAAAGTGAGACATGGGGAAGGGCTCTACATGGGGAGAGGCTCTACATGGGGAGGGGCTCTACATGGGGAGGGGCTCTACAAGGGGGAGGGGCTCTAAGCAGGGTTTGCCAGCATAGATAGTCTGCAGTGTTTTTAGTGTGCGGATTTGGGTCATGAAAGCTTTGCGTGCCCACATAAAGGCTGTAGACAAGGTGAGGATGCAAGCGCCAGTGGGGGAAATCGATGAGGTTGGGTGTAATCATGCTATGGATGGTGGTGTAGATGAGGCTGGGCCTAGTCAGGTTATAGATGGTGGTGTAGATGAGGCTGGGTCTAGTCATACTATGGATGGTGGTGTAGATGAGGCTGGGTCTAGTCAGGTTATAGATGGTGGTGTAGATGAGGCTGGGCCTAGTCAGTTTATAGATGGTGGTGTAGATGAGGCTGGGTCTAGTCATGTTATGGATGGTGGTGTAGATGAGGCTGGGTCTAGTCATGCTATGGATGGTGGTTTAGATGAGGCTGGGTCTAGTCAGGTTATAGATGGTGGTGTAGATGAGGCTGGGTCTAGTCAGGTTATAGATGGTGGTGTAGATGAGGCTGGGTCTAGTCATGTTATGGATGGTGGTGTAAATGAGGCTGGGTCTAGTCATGTTATGGATTGTGGTGTAGATGAGGCTGGGTCTAGTCATGTTATGGATGGTGGTGTAGATGAGGCTGGGTCTAGTCATGCTATAGATGGTGGTGTAGATGAGGCTGGGTCTAGTCATGCTAGAGATTGTGGTGTAGATGAGGCTGGGTCTAGTCATGCTATAGATGGTGGTGTAGATGAGGCTGGGTCTAGTCATGCTAGAGATTGTGGTGTAGATGAGGCTGGGTCTAGTAAGGTTATGCTAGTGGATGGGGAGAGTATAGTGGGGAAGGGGAAGTGACTAGGGGGGGTGGAGGATGTTGTCATGCAGAAGAGGTAAAAGGGGTAGAAGAAAGGAGGTGGGAGGTGGGAGGGGAGAGGCTGGTGTGGTCAAAGGCACCACGGAACCTTTGCCTGGTGCTGGGGGAAGGGCCCAAATAGAGAGAAAGGGCAGGTGGTCAGGATGGGAGATGGAGATGAGGAGGAGGAAGATGAGTCTAAGGAAGAGGACGATGACGAGGCTTTCTTTTCAGACTCCTCCTCAATGGGTCCAGAGCTGACAGCCAGTCAGGCAGAGGGGTCAAAGTGCACGGCTCCTGCCAAGGCTCCTGAATGAGACTAAAGTGAAAAAAAAGGTTAATCTTAAAGCTTTTTTTTGCAATCCGGGAAGTTTTGTAAAATCAGTACAACACGCTTTAGGTTGAGGAAGTGGATCACATATTAAGTATCAGACAGACAAACTAGTTGACAGACAGACAGACAGACAGACAGACAGACAGACAGACAGACAGACAGACAGACAGACAGACAGACAGACAGACAGACAGACAGACAGACAGACAGACAGACAGACAGACAGACAGACAGACTAGGTAAAAGACAGACAGACATATTAAGTCACAGACAGATGGACAAGGTAACAGACAGACAAACAGACTAAAAACAGACAGACAGACTAGGTAAAGGACAGACGTATTAAGTAACAGACAGACAGACAGACAGACTAGATAACAGACAGACACACAGACATATTAAGTAACAGACAGACAGACACACTAGGTAACCGACAGACAGACAGACATATTACGTAACAGACAGACTGACAGACTAGGTGCAGACAGACATATTAAGTAACAGACAGACAGACAGACAGACAGACAGACAGACAGACAGACAGACAGACAGACAGACAGACAGACTAAGTGACAGACAGACTGAGTAACAGACAGACATATTAAGTAACAGAAAGACAGACTAAGTAAAGGTGGCACTTGGAACCCATTTGTCGGTGGATTAGCCAGCAGGGTTGGGCAGGTTAGGTTTCTCTCCAATTAGCAGCCTGGTCCTGGGACTGACCCTCCATGTCGGTCAGGGGTCAGCAGTTAGGATGGGAGGACGCCACATTATAGAATGTCCAGTTAATGACCATGTTGTCATTTGGGATGGGACAGTTAGTATGGCAGCCAGTATACAGGGTGTCTCCCTTCATATAATGTCCTCTATTAGCCAATAGCTGCTCAGGTGTCCAATGAACTCTTTACACACACACACATACACACAAACACACACACACACCGTATGTTTCTCACCTCCTCTTCATTGTGCCCTGGAGGTAACAGTCTGCTGGGGTCTTTGTTGTGGCTGGACCACCTACAGTGTCTCTGTGTAGATAATGATGGGACCAGAGGAGCCCAGAGGGGGCGGGAGTCAAGTGTTCCACTCCCATGGTCTTTGTGCAGTTAAACAGAGGTGTTGGTGTGCGAATGTTTTTGTGCGGGTGTTTGTGTGTGTGTGTGTGTGTGTGTGTGTGTGTGTGTGTGTGTGTGTGTGTGTGTGTGTGCGTGCGTGTGCATGTGTGTGTGTGTGTGTGTGCACGTGCGCATGTGTGAGGCAAGGCCCATGGTACATCCTAAGGTCAACACACACACACAAGCACAGGGTCAGCTGCTGTGTGTGGATATAGTGGCAGGCTGATTCTCCTCTGCTTATCTTCTGATGACCATTCTTTCCTCTGTGTGTCAGCTGACCTATGTGATGACCATTCTTTCCTATGTGTGTCAGCTGACCTATGTGATGACCATTCTTTCCTCTGTGTGTCAGCTGACCTATGTGATGACCATTCTTTCCTCTGTGTGTCAGCTGAGCTATGTGATGAAATACTCCGGGTGGCCATTTGATTAATTGTTCAGCAGTCATGGCTTTGGGGTAGAAGCTGTAAAGAATCCTTTTGGTCCTAGACTTGGCGCTCCGGTACCACTTGGCGTGCGGTAGCAAAGAGAACAGTCTATGACTTGGGTGACTGGAGTCTTTGACAATTTTTTGGGCCTTCCTCTGACACCGCCTGGTGTAGAGGTCCTGGATGGCAGGAAGCTTGGCCCCAGTGATGTACTGCGCCATACGCACTACTCTCTGCAGCGCCTTACCAAGAAGGTGATGCAGCTGTAGAACTTTTTGAGAATCTGGGGACCCATGACAAATATTTTCAGTCTCGTGAGGGGGAATTTTATTTATTTAACCTTTATTTAACTAGGCAAGTCAGATAAGAACTAATTCTTATTTACAATGATGGCCTATGGGCCAATTATGCGCCACCCTGTGGGACTCCCAATCACGGCCGGTTGTGATACAGTCTGGATTTGACCCAGGTTGTCTATAGTGACGCCTCTAGCACTGAGATGCAGGGTCTTAGACCACCACGCCACTCAGGAGCTCTTCATGACTGTATTGGTGTTTGGACCATGATAGTTTATTGGTGATCTGGACACCAAGGAACTTGAAACTCTCGACCCGACAACCCTGTTGATGTGAATGGGGGCGTGTTCAGCCCTCCTTTTCCTGTAGTCCACGATCAGCTCTTTAGTCTTGCTCACGTTGAGGGAGATTCTCTGACCTCCTCCCTATGGGCTGTATCATCGTTGTCGGTGATCAGGCCTACCACTGTTGAGTCGTCAGCAAACTTAATGGTGTTGGAGTCGTGCTTGGTGGTGTGATGACAATATACACTATTACAGATGGCAGACTGACATGCCAACCACTCTCAGACCTGAGCTTATAGGAAATGCACTGAGCTGTGTGGCAGGGTTTACAGAGCTGAATGTTGTGGACGTAAGATGTGGGTGTAAGCGGTGGGAAATGTGTTTGTATGAGAGTAGTGTATGAGTGTAGAGTATGAGTATAGTGTATGAGTACAGAATATGAGTATAGTGTATGAGTATAGAGTATAAGTATAGAGTATGAGTATAGTGTATGAGTATAGAGTATGAGTATAGAGTATGAGTGTAGCATATGAGTGTAGAGTATGAGGGTAGTGTATGAGTATAGTGAATGAGTAAAAAGTATGAGTATAGAGTATGAGTGTAGAGTATGAAGGTAGTGAATGAGTATAGTGTATGAGTATAGAGTATGAGTATAGTGTATGAGTGTAGTGTATGAGTGTAGTGTATGAGTGTAGAGTATGAGTGTAGAGTATGAGTGTAGTTTATGAGTGTAGAATATGTGTATAGTGTATGAGTGGAGTGTATTAGTGTAGCATATGAGTGTAGAGTATGTGTATAGTGTATGAGTGGAGTGTATTAGTGTAGCATATGAGTGTAGAGTATGAGGGTAGTGTATGAGTATAGTGTATTAGTATATTGTATAAGTGTATGAGTATGAGTGTAGCGCATGAGTATAGAGTATGAGTATAGAGTATGAGTATAGAGTATTAGTAGAGCGTATGAGTGTAGCGTATGAGTTTAGAGTATGAGTGTAGCGTATGAGTAGAGCACATGAGTAGAGAGTATTAGTAGATCATATGAGTAGAGCGTATGAGTGTAGTGTATGAGTAGAGCGTATGAGTAGAGTGTATGTGTGTAGTGTATGAGTAGAGTGTTTGAGTAGAGCGTATGAGTAGAGTGTATGAGTAGAGTGTATGAGTAGAGTGTATGAGTAGAGTGTATGTGTGTAGTGTATGAGTAGAGTGTATGAGTAGAGTGTATGTGTGTAGTGTATGAGTAGAGTGTTTGAGTAGAGTGTATGAGTAGAGTGTATGAGTAGAGTGTTTGAGTAGAGCGTATGAGTAGAGTGTATGAGTAGAGTGTATGAGTAGAGCGTATGAGTAGAGTGTATGAGTAGAGTGTATGAGTAGAGTGTATGTGTGTAGTGTATGAGTAGAGTGTATGAGTAGAGTGTATGTGTGTAGTGTATGAGTAGAGTGTTTGAGTAGAGCGTATGAGTAGAGTGTATGAGTAGAGTGTATGAGTAGAGCGTATGAGTAGAGTGTATGAGTAGAGCGTATGAGTAGAGTGTATGAGTGTAGTGTATGAGTAGAGTGTATGAGTAGAGTGTATGAGTAGAGTGTATGTGTGTAGTGTATGAGTAGAGTGTATGAGTAGAGTGTATGTGTGTAGTGTATGAGTAGAGTGTTTGAGTAGAGCGTATGAGTAGAGTGTATGAGTGTAGTGTATGAGTAGAGTGTATGAGTAGAGTGTATGAGTAGAGTGTATGAGTGTAGTGTATGAGTAGAGTGTATGAGTAGAGTGTATGAATTTAGCTGTTTAAAGTCTTTAAGAACCGTTCTCTAAGATCTCAAAGACACAGAAATCTGTAAGCCCCCCTTGGCCTGTCCCCCCATCCCCCGTACCCCTGCAGCAGGGCAAGCCCCCCCTAGTACATGCACACATCCATCCCCTTGCAGCAGGCAGGATGAGCTGGTCTCACCAGTGTGAAGCGGGGAGATGGCTACTGTCTAGCAGGGCTGCATGTTATCCTCTTATCCCCACTGTTCTGGAATAGAGTGCGACCAGCTGGAGGACTGTAAGGAGCCTGATAATGCTGCTATTTTCTGCCCGCCCGACTTAATCTTGTTACTCAAATGGTTGTGAAGAGAGTCATGAATTTTAATTCAGCCCCTCATGAATTAACCCCTCTGTGTCCATATCCTCCTCTCTCCCCCTCTCTCCCCTCTCTCCCAGCTGCCTATAAGCCAACACCCCTGCCCACCCACACTTCTCCTCCTCCCTCCTTTCTCTTCTCTCTCTATCCACCCCATCCCTTGCTCTCCGTTTCCCAATCACACAAGAGAGACCCCAGAAGTCTGGTGCATCATCCTCTCTCCCAGGAGCACATTTTCCTTTCCCTTTCCCTTTCTCTCTCTCTCTCTCTCTCTCTCTCTCTCTCTGTGAAAAGCTAAAGGAGGGAGGGAAAAAAAAGTAGGGTGAAAGTGGCAATGAAATAAATGACTTGCATCTTGGCAGCAGCGCGATTAAAACGTAAGACCCGATTTATCCAGCCACCCATGAAGCTGATTAGCAGTCTGTGATCAGGAGGAACAGCTTTGCTTGTTAAACTTTTCACCTCTGCGAGCCCTCCCCACCACCCCCACCACACCACCCCCACCATCCTCCTCCCAGGCCAGATTTGAATGTGAATGTGGCCGTCCGTCCCTTGCAGTTGGGCTTACTGTTGAGCGGCTGGCCTTTCCTGCTAACAGGCGGGTCGCGGGTTCAACCACCGGCCGGTTGCGTGGAGGGGTGGGCAGAGAGATAACACACATCAAGGTCTTATCTGTCCTCTCAAAAGCCAGGAAAGGGAGACTGGCTGAGAGGGGGAGGTGGGATATGTCTTCTGAAAGTAGCTGATTGTTTTAGGAGGAGGGAGAGAGCCAGGCTGAGAGGAAGAGCGTTGGTTGGTACCACTGGGTCCCAGGTGAGAGGAAGCTTGGGAGATCTGGAAGAGGAGTACTACTGTCATTGTCTGGCAAGTCTTTCTTTTTCTGATATTGTTAGGCCTGGGATATATATACACTGTCAAGTAGCACATGGCGACACACAGTATATAGAATCAGTACATGGAGACATACAGTATATATAAGTAGTAAATGGAGATAGACAGTATATACAGTAGTATATGGAGACATACCATATAAAGTAGTAGTACATATAGACATACCGTATATAGAAGCAGTACATGGAGACAGAAACTATATACAAGAAGTACATGGAGACAGACGGTATATAGAAGAAGTACATGGAGACAGATACTATATAGAAGTAGTATATGGAGACAGATAGTATATACAGTAGTACATGGAGACAGACAGTATATACAGTAGTACATGGAGACAGACAGTATATAAAATAGTACATGGAGACATACCGTATATACAGTAGTACATGGAGACGACCAGTATATACTTTAGTACATGGAGACAGGCAGTATATAGAAGTAGTACATAGATACAGACAGTATATACAGTAGTACATGGAGACAGACAGTATATATAAAAATACACCATATAACATATACAGTGGGGAGAACAAGCCAACTGCCGATTTTGCAGGTTTTCCCACTTACAAAGCATGTAGAGGTCTGTAATTTTTATCATAGGTACTCTTCAACTGTGAGTGACGGAATCTAAAACAAAAATCCAGAAAATCACATTGAATGATTTTTAAGTAATTAATTAGCATTTTATTGCATGACATAAGTATTTGATACATCAGAAAAGCAGAACTTAATATTTGGTACAGAAACCTTTGATTGCAATTACAGAGATCATATGTTTCCTGTAGTTCTTGACCAGGTTTGCACACACTGCAGCAGGGATTTTGGCCCACTCCTCCATACAGACATTCTCCAGATCCTTCAGGTTTCGGGGCTGTCACTAGGCAATACAGACTTTCAGCTCCCTCCAAAGATTTTCTATTGGGTTCAGGTCTGGAGACTGGCTAGGCCACTCCGGGACCATGAGATGCTTCTTACGGAGCCACTCCTTAGTTGCCCTGGCTGTGTGTTTCGGGTCGTTGTCATGCTCGAAGACCCAGCCACGACCCATCTTCAATGCTCTTACTGAGGGAAGGAGGTTGTTGGCCAAGATCTCGCGATACATGGCCCCATCCATCCTCCCTTCAATACGGTGCAGTCGTTTCCACCTCCATGCTTCACGGTTGGGATGGTGTTCTTGGGGTTATACTCATCCTTCTTCTTCCTCCAAACACGGCGAGTGGAGTTTAGACCAAAAAGCTCTATTTTTGTCTCATCAGACCACATGACCTTCTCCCATTCCTCCGCTGGATCATCCAGATGGTCATTGGCAAACGTCAGACGGGCCTGGACATGCGCTGGCTTGAGCAGGGGGACCTTGCGTGCGCTGCAGGATTTTAATCCATGACGGCGTAGTGTGTTACTAATGGTTTTCTTTGAGACTGTGGTCCCAGCTCTCTTCAGGTCATTGACCAGGTCCTGCCGTGTAATTCTGGGCTGATCCCTCACCTTCCTCATGATCATTGATGCCCCACGAGGTGAGATCTTTCATGGTGCCCCAGACCGAGGGAGATTGACTGTCATCTTGAACTTCTTCCATTTTCTAATAATTGTGCCAACAGTTGTTGCCTTCTCACAAAGCTGCTTGGCTATTGTCCTGTAGCCCATCCCAGCCTTGTGCAGGTCTACAATTTTATCCCTGATGTCCTTATACAGCTCTCTGGTCTTGGCCATTGTGGAGAGGTTGGAGTCTGTTTGATTGAGTGTGTGGACAGGTGTCGTTTATACAGGTAACGAGTTCAAACAGGTGCAGTTAATACAGGTAATGAGTGGAGAACAGGAGGGCTTCTTAAAGAAAAACTAACAGGTCTGTGAGAGCCGGAATTCTTACTGGTTGGTAGGTGATCAAATACTTATGTCATGCAATAAAATGCAAATTAATTATTTATTATTATTTATTTTTGTTTTAGATTCCGTCTCTCACAGTTGAAGTGTTCCTATGATAAAATTTACAGACCTCTACATGCTTTGTAAGTAGGAAAACCTGCAAAATCGGCAGTGTATCAAATACTTGTTCTCCCCACTGTATGCCCTAAATTAGTCAACGCATGTCTAATTGTCAATTTCTCTGTTTGGCTTCCTAATCCCTAATGAGTCAATACCAGAGGACATGTCTAACTGTCAATCTCTCTGTTTGGTTTCCTAATCCCTAATAAATCAATACCAGAGGACATGTCTAACTGTCAATCTCTCTGTTTGGCTTCCTAATCCCTAATAAATCAATACCAGAGGACATGTCTAACTGCCAATCTCTCTGTTTGGCTTCCTAATCCCTAATAAATCAATACCAGAGGACATGTCTAACTGTCAATCTCTCTGTTTGGTTTCCTAATCCCTAATGAGTCAATACCAGAGGACGTCTAACTGTCCACTGGTTGGTGTTTGTAAAAGAGTTGAATTCACATTTTGTACTAAACTCACTTTCATAAATCCTGGCATGGTGCAGACACTAATCAGCGATCTGATTGGCTGGGAAAGGGCCAGGCTCCATGATCCCTGGTGCCAAGTCAGCTGAGATGGGCACTGGGCATCACCGGGAGTTAGCCCATAGAGAGAGTATGCCCATTGTGGGCATGGAGAGGCGATGTGCAAGGGGGCGTACAGAACGTGGGCATTTAATCCTGGGAGAGAGCCCACTGTTTAAGAGAAGTCAGTTGGCAGTGTCTGAGCCAGTTAGCATCATCTCAGGCAGCAAACTTCCTCCACCCTCTCTGACCTCATACTAACCTGATAACTCCTGTTCTGTGTGTGTTTCAGATGCAGATTGAAGGGAAGGAGGCGTAATGACGGCAACATCACCTACCCTCTCCTCATCACCCTGACCCGAAGAGCCATCCCGACCTCCACCTCCTCTGACACCCAGCTCGCCATCTGCCCCTTGCCTTATGGCAATCAGACTCCTGGGCATCTAGTCTCCTGCCAGTCCAACACACCAGTACAACACTGATGACATACAAGGGCTGAGTTGTTTCATTTGTTTTTATTAGAGTATTTATTAACTCCACTGAGGTGAGTTCAGTGTTGCTATTACACAGGATTGGGGAGTAACGGATTACATGTAAAGGATTACAAAAAAACGGTAACTGTAATCCGTTACGTTACCAGCTAAAATATTGTAATCAGATTACAGACACTTTTGAAAAACTAGATGATTACTTTGAGGATTACTTTTAAATTCAGAAATGTTTGCGGGAAAAAAATCTCAATGACATTGAAATCAGCATTGAAAAAAGGCGCAAATTTAAATTTGTTCCACCTGACCACAAGTCAGAGACCACTATGATGACACACCAAATGTATTTGATGGATCGCGGGGAAAGAGCAGGAATAGGCTTTTGTAGGCTACAGTCCAAGCTATGTCTTCCAATGGTGCAACTGCTGTCGGCATCCAAAGATTATCCAACTTGATTAAACGCTTGGAGGTAAGGATGGTGTCTACAGCGATACACATATCACTTATTATTTATATCTACGTAGCGCATTGATGTGAATCACACTGCTGCTCTCTCATTTAGCTATTTGCGCTCTATGGATTTTGGTTGTTGTGGATGGCTGTTCACAAATCTAATTCTGTATTTGAACCCAATAATGGCTGAATTCAAGAAATTGAAGGTGCCTATCAATCAATGTTTTTAAAACCAGTGGACAGCCAGTGAAAAATGTGCTCTTGCAACAGCTGTGTAGCGCAGATCCAAGCTTATGGAATAAAAGTGGGGCTTTTGTTGCAAAAAATAAAAAATAATAATATATATATATATACAGTGGGGAGAACAAGTATTTGATACACTGCCGATTTTGCAGGTTTTCCCACTTACAAAGCATGTAGAAGTCTGTAATTTTTATCATAGGTACTCTTCAACTGTGAGTGAAGGAATCTAAAACAAAAATCCAGAAAATCACATTGTATGATTTTTAAGTAATTAATTTGCATTATTAAATTATTATTTGCATTATAATTTGCAAGATATAATCACTACATCATGTTCTGATGCACTAACCAAGTAGTATGCCAGCAAGGTTTATGCATATGGCTATCCTGGACAGTATCTTTCAATACAAATCTATGATTAACTTTTGTTTTATTAACCAACAGGGTTCAGGTTATTTTGATCCATGCCAATACCCAGCCGAACAAGTGTTTTCAAAATGTTCTACCTATTTCTTGTCGATGCTCTGCAGAAGTGTTTCATACTAACGGTTCCATGGCCAAATGTCATTATGTACAGTAGTTCACTGTGAAAGTGCTTCTCAGCCAATAACTGTTTCCCAGAGTTTCCCAAAATCTTTGCAGCACCCAAATGATCTTTAGTCCATTGTCTACAATGCCTCCAATTGCCTCCAATGGATTAATGCTGCGAAAAAGAAACTCACCCCTAGTCTCTTGCTCACTGCACTCAGCTTTATAAGCCAAAACCTCTTCTACACTGTCTTCAGCTGAAAACTGTGTTACTGTGAGAAAAACATGGACAACATGATCTCACAAACTCACTGCTTTTGACGTTTGTCCAAAAGGCGCAAACATCAAGTGTTATTTCTACCACACAGCATTATTGTCTTCAGCTGGCTCTGGTCTACAGAATGCTCTGGTGCTGTGCTTTTTACATCCACCAACCCGTACGGAATTGACATTGGTATGGATGGATAGTTTTATGCTTTTCACATCCACCAATTCGTACTGTAACTACGACGGTATTGGATAGTTTTATGAGCACCTCAAGTGGTTTTAATAACTATCTATTAAAAAGATCTAGCAGTACATTAGAGTTCTCTGTGGTTACTTTTACAACTAATATTCTGTTTTAATATTAGCATATTAGAATGTTATGTCATAGTATGATCAGAACCAATGTTCCCTCTAAGCTTTGCACAGCTCCCCGTGCAGAAGAAATATCAGCCCACACCCAAGATTGAACTTCACTCAACTTTCTAGTTTTCTCCTCAACGTTTCCCTCTACCGTGGGAATTGGAGTAGGCACAACTCAGCCCGATTACAGACCACAGACCGGTACGGCATAACCAATCAGAGCTGCAGTATCCCTATATGCAAATAGTATCCCTGTGCCATTCACTTTGAACTGGACTGTGTTTACAGCATGAGCGGTCGTGAGTAGATACGCTTGTTTTGAGATCAAAGCGAGAGCTGCATTTAGCCACGTGCACATTGTTCATATTCTTTGCTTGTGAGTTACCAGTTATAGCCCTTTTCTAGTCAGCAATGAGGGAGAGGTTGCTTCCAACAAGAGCTCCAAAAATTTGCATTTCTAGCCATCTTTGAAAAGTGAGTCAGGTAAAGAGCATTCTTTCAGTCTTAAAGGGCAGTATTGTATTTAGAAACGGGCTTGAATAAGCTAAGTAGCCAATAGGCAGAGGGTAGCATAATTGGTCTGATTCTATGTAATAATGCTATGGGAATAATAATGAACTTTACTTTTTTAAGTGGTTTCTTGGATCAAACAACACATTTTCATCCACCTCCTTGTCTGATGGAATATTGGATAAACAGGTTAATGTTAATTCCTGAATATTTTTTTCAAAAGTCTCAAGAAATGTAGGCTTACATTGAACACCACACATACAGTATCCTGCTACTATAGGCTGAACGATAGAACAGCTATGTCCATGTTAAAATGTTATGGGATGCTTTTTCTCCTTTTTTTGATGGTAGGCCATATTATGATCAAATAGCCACAGTAGCCTACTTGGCCACTGTCATAACTGTAACTTAAAATGGGTACAGCCTCAATGTTTACAGTAAACACAATTTTTCAAAACATTCAAGTTTGCGCTCAACAGACCTTACATTTGCTCAGTGCCGAAAGGGAACAAGGTAAAAAAAATTGTGTTGATTTTATTTTATTTCACATTTCGCCTTGATCTCCTTGATCTCCTTGATCTCCTTGATCTCCTATCAGTTGAAATGATACTCAACTCATACAATAACATTCTC
Organism: Thymallus thymallus; assembly: GCA_023634145.1. Taxonomy (NCBI): domain Eukaryota; kingdom Metazoa; phylum Chordata; class Actinopteri; order Salmoniformes; family Salmonidae; genus Thymallus; species Thymallus thymallus. The sequence continues at coordinate 9,466,769 of CM042388.1, read as the reverse complement.
TTTAGATCATCGTCATCCCCATTGGTTTACTCAGACAGTAGTCCCCTGCTCTCTAAGCCGCTCCCAGACAAGGTGGTGTTTTCCGTGTAGGCCGCAGCCCTACTCCAGACTACTCCTCGACAAAAAAAACGAGAGAGGGGAGAGAGGGAGGGCAGAATAGAACCGTTAACCCTGAGTGTTGGTCAGGTCGGTGCTGGGAATACAGGGGAGGGGTGAGTGTTCCCCCCTCCATCTCTCTTTTGATATTTTAAACAGGCCTATTCTCTCCTTCCCCCGCTCAGCCAGAGAGACAGAGGAGAAACTTATCCAACCAAAAACATAGAGACCCCGAAAACCTGAGCTTACGCCTTCACTATGGTGAATAACTAAAACAATACACAAATACACTACGGAAAAAGAAGGAGCGGCACGTCAGAAATCAGCTCAATGTAATTGAAGAATACATAGACTCTAACCACTTCTGTGAAAATGGAAAACTCTAAAACAGACAACACAAAGAGTAATCTATCCGAAATGGAGATGTATGGAAAAAACACTTCTCCCATCATTGGGCCCTATAACACACAACGTCTCCTCAATTCCTGGAAACTCTTTACAGGGATCTCATTCCTGATAATGAGAGGCGGTTGGTAAGAAATTACTTGCCAACGTATGTTATAGTTTGGGACAACGTAAGTTTCCATCGTTCAAATACAATCAGGGAATGGTTTGTTGCCCACCCACGGTTTTTGATGGAGTTTCTCCCACCATACTCCCATTCCTAAATCCCATTGAGGAGTTATTTTCTGCATGGATATGGAAGGTCTATGATCACCGTCCTCACGACCAGTTGTCCTTACTGGTTGCAATGGATGCTAGTTGTGAGGATATCACAGCAGATCGTTGTAGGGGGTGGCTGCGTCATGCCAAAAGATTTTTGCAAGGGAGGATATCAGATGTGGCCAGACAGAGAGGAGAGATTGGATGACCCATGAGGTTGATGAACTTGCAGCATCTTTTCTTTTTTCTTGCACATATTGTAGTTCCTGAAAATGTTGCTGTTGTATATATTTTTTTCTGTACAAGCTTTCTTTACATATTTTTGGTTGGCTGTAAAGTGTGTACATACAATGATGAGAAATGTTTGAATAAATGTTTTGTTGAAAGTCTAGTGTGTGCCTTGACTTTTTGACATCAATACTATTCAGCTGCCTACATTATGCAATGTTAGCAATTGGTAACTATCACACTTTCAGAGTACACTGTCATTTGACAGGATGTCTTTGCATTTTGACTGTCTTGGTCTAAGCAATGATAAAGGAACCTTTTGTTTTGATGACAATGATTTATATAATTTATTTACATTTGAAACATGAGTTAATTATTTTGTTTGAGTAATCACCTTTTGCAGGTCACATAGAGTGGTGTGCTGAATGTACCATGTGATGTGAGGATTGTAGTTAGAGTTTTGACAATTGTAAGTTTGTTTCAGTAAATGTACCAAATCGATTGAGAAACTGTAATATTCGAACACACTAAGATGTATTTTTGGTTACGGCACCTGGTATTCCCAGGCGGTCTCCCGTCCCAGTACTAACCAGGCCCAACTGACCAGGCGTGTTCAGGGTGGTAAGGCCACAAGCTTATTTTTTTACCCAGTTTTTCTCCCTGAAATAGGTCCCTTGGCTCATCTCTCCAACTCTTCAATGGGCTCTGGAGAGGCTAAGGTCGAGTCATGCGTCCTCCGAAACATGACCCGCTTGGCACCCTACTTCTTATCACACTGCTCGATTAATCCGGATTTCAGCCGCAGCAATGGATTGGAAGAAACACCGTTCGACTGACGACTGGAGTCAGCTTGCAGGTGCCCTGCCCTCTCACAAGGAGTTGCTAGTTCACGATGAGCGAAGGAAAGCCCCACCGGCCAAACCCTCCCCTACCCTGTCCTATGGGGCTCCCGGTCACTGGATAGAACCCCAGGCTGTAGTGGAACCTCATCACTGCGGTGCAGTGCTTTTTACCGCTGGGCCACCCAGGACCTCTTTCACAAAATGTCTTGATGCAAGTCGAAGTTCGGTAGCCGAAGTCTACGCCCCTTCGTCGGTGATTGGTCAACAGTACTACTTCTAGTAGGAGTAGGAGCTATGGACGGGATTCTTCAATGAAGTGTTTGTGGTCATTCAATGAGAGACAACTCGTTTTCATGCACATATTTTAACTTGAGAAATACTGCACCAAACATCTTAGTTAGATGTAAAATTGTGCGACTAAGATCTCCTCAGCAAAAAACATCAAAATGTATTACAGATTTCTTGATTTATCTTAGATGAATTCGTCCTATTTTGAGGTAGTATTATTGGGTATGTTGTTGCTATCGTGGCTCAAGAGGAACAAACTACAGTAGACATTTGTTTCACCTAGCTCTTCTAGTTCTGCTAGAACCTATGTATGTGGATGCCTTAAGAGGTGTCAAATCCACAATGGCTCCAGGCATTACAGTGGCAAGAAAAAGTATGTGAACCCTTTGGAATTACTTGGATTTCTGCATAAATTGGTCATCAAATTTGATCTGATCTTCATCTAAGTCACAACAATAGACAAACACAGTCTGCTTAAACTATTATTTGTTTTCATGTCTTTATTGAACACACCGTGTAAACATTCACAGTGCAGGATGGAAAAAGCATGTGAACCCTTGAATTTAATAACTGGTTGACCCTCCGTTGGCAGCAATAACCTCAACCAAACGTTTTCTGTAGTTGCAGATCAGACCTTCACAATGGTCATGATGAATTTTGGACCATTCCTTTTTACAAAACTGTTTCATTTCAGCAGTACGCTTGGGATGTCTGGTGTGAACCGCTCTCTCGAGGTCATGCCACAGCATCTCAATCGGGTTGAGGTCAGCCATTCTGTTGTTGATTTACTTCTGTGTTTTGGGTTGTTGTCCTGTTACGTCACCCAACTTCTGTTGAGCTTCAACTGGCAGACAGATAGCCTTACATTATCCTGCAAAATGTCTTGATAAAGTTGGGATCTCATTTTTCCATCGATGATAGCAAGCTGTCCAGGCCCTGAGATAGCAAAGCAGCCCCAAACCATGATCCTCCTGTCACCATACTTTACAGTTGGGATGAGGTTTTGATGTTGGTGTGCTTTTTTCTCCACACATAGGGTTGTGTGTTCCTTCCAAACAACTCAACTTTAGTTTAATCTGTCCACAGAAGCGCTGTGGAACATCCAGGTGCTCTTTTGTGAACTTCAGATGTGCAGCAATTGTTTTTTTTGGACAGCACTGGCTTCTTCCGTGGTGTCCTCCCATGAACATCATTCTTGTTTAGTGTTTTACGTATCGTAGACTCGCCAAAAGAGATGTTAGCGTGTTCCAGAGATTTCTGTATGTCTTTAGCTGACACTCTAGGATTCTTCTTAACCTCATTGAGCATTCTGCGCTGTGCTCTCACAGTCATCTTCGCAGGACAGCCACTCCTAGGGAGCATAGCAACAGTGCTGAACTTTCTCCATTTATAGACAATTTTTTTTTTTTATAGGGCAGGGCAGCTCTAACCAACATCTCCAATCTCATCTCATTGATTGGACTCCAGGTTAGCTGACTTCTGACTCCAATTAGCTTTTGGAGAAGTCATTAGCCTAGGGGTTCACATACTTTTTCCAACCTACACTGTGAATGTTTAAATGATGTATTCAATATAGACAAGAAAAATACAATAATATGTGTGTTATTAGTTTAAGCACACTGTGCTTGTCTATTGTGGTGACTTGGATGATGATCAGATCAAATGTTATGAGCTGCTGCTGTTTCAGACATCATGTGGCTTTAACAGACCATTATTTAGTCCGTGGCTTTGACAGTCCATTGTTTAGTATGTGGCTTTCACAGTCCTTGTTTAGTCTGTGACTTTGACAGTCCATTGTTTAGTCCGTGGCTTTGACCATCCATTATTTAGTCCGTGGCTTTGACAGTCCATTGTTTAGTCAGTGGTTTTGACAGTCCATTGTTTAGTCCGTAACTTTGACAGTCAATTGTTTAGTCCATGTCTTTGACAGACCATTGTATAGTCTGTGGCTTTGACAGCCCATTGTATAGTCTGTGGCTTTGACAGCCCATTGTTAAGTCCTGAAGATGCACAAAGTGATTGTTTAGTTTTGAAACTCATTTTCTCTCTCATAGGTTATAGGTTATGGGTTGTGTTTTACATGAAGGAATTTTACTACCATAGAGTATTTAGCACTCCATTCAGCCTTGACAATGGTATGCTTTCCCCCCACTTCAATTAGGGCCTGATTCAGACTTAGGAAATGTAGATCTTTTCCATGCACACCTTTCTTACTGACTTCTCAGTAGTTGGTATTCAGACTTACCTTATGCAGGTGCTTAACTGGATTTTCAGGCGTGGTTCCCTTGCGTGCCCTGAATACATTTTATATAGCCGCTGAAAAACCCTCCCTCTTGCTGGCCAGCAGGTTTTGTCATGGAGTTTTCATTCAACAATAATGCTGTGTCAAGTTTACAGTACATTTATCTAAAGCCATCCCTTTAAATTTGGTGTACCTTTAATTACAACTTTTTTGACAGACTTACTAGAATATATGGAGAGAGCGGTTCAGAATATTAGGTAAAGCCATGTAAATACAGATATATTTGTCTCTTTTTACTTTTATCTTGTATATTATTTAGAGTTAGGAAAGTATTTACAAATATTAATAAAAAACAGGTTTGGAGAGCCTTTACACACTAAATATATTGGTGAATCAAAAATACAGTAATTTGATTATTCCTGAAAGTTACCATATTCAAACTGTTCAACCCATTAGCTATTGCTAGCAAACCTCAGGAACAACCACACGAACGTGACAGAGGAAAGAAAGGCTACCGATACTGGATAATATTTAACACGATTCAAATCTTTAAAAAATACAGTGAAAAGTCTGGGCATAATATGATACATTGTAATTAAAACATTCTAGAAGTTATAAATCAACACAGGTTTGTCAGTATACTGCCATTTACTCATGGCTACAGAAGCCTATGGCTTGGGTCTCCAAATGTCCTTTCTGCATGGTTATAAGGCCAGCATTTCATAAATGTTATAAGGCCAGTGTTTCATAAACGTCACTGTGAAAAAGTGGAGAAGTTGATATACTTCAGTTTGCTGGTTTTACATTTATCTCCAGCGTTTATAAGGTAAAAAAACAATTAAAACAATTGTAATATATATTTACAATCCGCTTTTCCAATTGGCCTAGTAATTTACCTAGCTCTTATCAATAGCTCTTATCAGTTTGTAAATGACAGTGCATGGAGAATGGTGTTATTTCTATAGGTAAAAAAAAAGTAAATGTTGTTCGACTTGGAACCAACAGGTTGCTTGACCTTATTCATCGACTCATCGTGCATCTTTGATCTCCACCCCAAAATAGAGGGGGAATAGCATGCTATCCTCATGCTTTCTGCCCATATAAAACATGTCTATGTCCCGGCTGTTGTTTACAACACCATTCTAGTCACATATTGCATATTGAGCGGCAACTGTCCCGGTAAAGGGACACCAATCCCGTAGAGGTTTAAGTTCAAGGGTGAATAGCATGCTATCCTCATGCTTAAGTTCAAGGAGGAATAGCATGCCATTCTCATGCTTAAGTTGAAGGGGGAATAGCATGAAATCCTCATGCTTGAGTTAAAGGGGGAATAGCATGTTATCCTCATGCTTAAGTTCAAAGGGGAATAGGATGCTATTCTCAGGCTTAAGTTCAAGGTCATAATAAACATAGAGGGAAAAGTGCATAAAAAGGGAATTCTGTTCTATTTACGCTAGCTTAACTAAGGTCAGAATCCCCCCATAGCGATAACCAGAAGACTTGTTACAATGTTGGATATCAAGCAAAAATTGCCTTTTAATTAGCATGAATAATAGAATTACTAAATAAATATCAGATTTTATTTAAATAGGCAAACCCCGGCCAAACACGGATGATGCCTGGCCAATTGTGCACCACCCTATGGGACTCCAAATCACGGCCGGTTGTGATACAGCCTGGAATTGAACCAGGTTGTCTGTAGTGATGGATCTAGCACTGAGATGCAGTGCCTTAGACTGCTGCGCCACTCGGGAGGCCGAGAAATTATTTGAATAGAGAAATAATTTAAAATGCCCATCCCTAAAAATCAAGAACTTAAATATCATATTTACATAAGTATTCAGACCCTTTACTCAGTACTATGTTGGCAGTGATTACAGCCTCGAGACTTCTTGGATATGACGCTACAAGCTTGGCCCACCTTTATTTGGGGAGTTTGTCCCATTCTTTGCAGATCCTCTCAAGCTCTCAGGTTGGATGGGGAGCTTCGCTGCACAGCTATTTTCAGGTGTCTCCAGAGATGTTAGATCGTGTTCAAGTCCAGGCTTTTAATTGGGGCCTTGTAATATTGACGTAGGCACTAAGCTTCACTGATTAGGTATGGGGACGTTTGTAGGGAATATAGCCAGCTATCATTGAGAAGGACTTGTTTCCTGTAACTGTTATAGTCCTCTATATGACAGTGTTCTCTGAGGAGGCAGATCAACAGTTGAATAAGCCCAGTCTACTCCTGCATGTTGGCTGGGTCTGTCCTGGCCTTGGTCGCACACAGACACACACACAGGCAGTCAGTCAACGGGTAATTGTTTCATTGTTTGGAAGCCTTGCAGGAACTGGTGCCTTCAAGTCCTCTCAGCTCGGCTGGGCTGCAGTCACCAGGGCAACGGTAAAATCCTCTCCGATGTTCACATCGGTTTAGGCCATTAGGATTGGTCAACGAGCCTCTTCCTGTGACAAGTGGCCTGCTGAACATTGAGAGGGTCGTTCCCTTTCTCTGAAGGTCAACAAGGCCGCCGTGTGTTCCGCTATCGACCCTTAGCCTGCCACACACTCAATACTAAATCCCCTAATAGTGCTTCTCTACTCTCTTGGAAAAATACCAATACCCGAGCCCAATGTACATAGATTATAGTCTTTCAATCTGTTGTACAAAGACATTGACTCACTTGATAATAAAAGCTTAGACTGTAGAGGTAGAGTAACATACATCCTGACACACCCCCATATGTAGCCATGCAGGCCCGTGCACAGACCTCTGGAGGGGCAGGGGCCAAACCCAAAAAATGGGCATAATAATAATATAGAAAATAAATACCTACAATCGCAGGAGAAATAGCCAAACTTTTTAATGCATAGCAGCAATAAGTATTCATTTTATATACTATGTGCCTGTGAATCTGACCAAGAAGTTAGCTGAACTTCATTCCTTTCTTATATACCAACGGTACACAATGCCAAGTGTATTTTGGCCTTTATTAACTGTGACACTTCAGTCCAGCAATTGGACTGTTAGTGTGAATCAAGATTATTATTATTATTATTACAATGAAATTATCGTCAGCACAAATTCTTCAGTGTTAGTAGACCCTTATTCAGAGCAGCAGTCTTCTGTTGGCCATAGCCTTGTAAATGTTGATCACTTCACTGTGGTTTACTGGAATATCCCTCTCAATAGCAAGCAAGAGAAGATCAGAGAGCCTCTCTTCTGAGCAGAGGTTTCGAAGCCTGCTATTCACCAGTCTCAGCTTTGAAAAATACCTCTCTACTGTGGCTGTTGACACTGGTATTGTGGCATATGTCTGGAGCATTTTAACCAGTGTTGGAAATATGTGGATGCCATTGTTGTCTCTCATGGTAATTAACATGTTCTTTGTGCTGTTTGATTGTCTGGTTATTGGAAACGAGGAGTGGTCGACCATGACCTCTGCCTTCAGCTTCTGCTCATCAACATCATAAAATTCAGATACTATGTGAATGGCTTCTTGATTCTTCACATTACACTGGTCTATCCAGTTTGCAGTGACTTTCAGGCTGTGGAGTGCGTTCAGGATCTTGCTTATGGGAGTTTTCCCATCCCCCTTGAATCTTCTTTCAAGTTCTTGTGTCACTGCATCCAGGAATGTGTAGAATACTTTAACTCTGTAGTATTTTTCCACATTTTCAAATATATGGTTCTCTGCTGCAGCTGTGGCACTTTGTCTATATCTTGCAGGCACCTTCCTTTGACGTTCTTGTCCGGGAGGAGCAGGGGGAATGCTGATCCCTGCACTTTCTGCCTTTTCTGTGGCTTTATTGTACAATGTATTGAACTCCTCTTCAGACCTCAGGTTCCCCAATGTGTCCAGCACCCCAGCAACAATAGTGTAGGCAGCTGCAAGGTCAATGTCTTGCTGTTGTAGAGCATCAGAGGCCAGCGCAGTGATCTCAAACACAGGGGTAGTGATTTCAAGGCAGAGGAAGAACTCAAAGTCAATGGCTTGAAGATACATCTTTGCATTCCCAACAGCTGTTTCTGGAGGATCTTGCTCAGTGATATCAGTAAGCAGCTTCACAACAGCTTTCAGAACTTTTCGTAGGGCCCTCAGTGCTTTTTCTCTGCATGCCCATCGGGTGTCTGACAGTTTCTGTAGCTCAACAATCCACTGCTCAGGGTACAGAGACTTCTGACACTCTAGAAACGCTATGTGCCATTTTGTTGAGCTTGTACAGAACACATAGAGTTTTTCAACCAGGTTGAAAAAGGTAATGAAATGCCTGCTTGACTTGGCACTCTCAACAAGGACTAGGTTCAAGCAATGTGCTTGACAATGCACATACAGAGCTTTCTCATTGTGCTTGAGTATTCTTGACGTCAATCCCTTGTACTGGCCACTCATGTTCGCTGCACCATCATAGCCTTGACCACTCATGTTTTCCATCTTCAGGCCGTTCATCTGTAGTAGAGCAATGACCACATTCTCCATGTTTTCACCTGTTGTTTTATCAACATTACACGTTACTTCACCTCCATTTTGTGTACGTAACGTACTACAAAAGACATCGGTGGTCTCATCGAGGAGTATCGAGAAGATTTAGGAATCCTCTATTTCTTCATGGATCTCTCTTCTGACAAAGGTGGCCAAGGCTTTGATTATATCATTTTGTGTGCTGTTTGACAACAGTGTCACTTGGTGTCTTTTCTTGGTGCCACGTTTCTCCTTAATACAATAGAAATGACATTTTAGGACGCTATCATACTGTGCAAACATCTTTACCAGTTCCATGAAGTTACCTTGGTTAGAACTGGAGTCAGACTCATCATCTCCTCTGAATGCTTGTCCTTGTCGTACAATGTTATATCAATCAATCTGGTCAACACCTCCCTATTTCTATGCTCTTCTTTTTCTTTTATTGCTTTGCTATGGATGTCTGAGACATCAAATGCACCTTGTAAAGCTTTCTTACTGTAATTATTCCACCTCACCATGCTCATCATATGAGCCTCTGTACTCTTATGTTCTTAGATTTTTTCCATCCTCTTTTTCCAATTATCAATACTAACTGATTACCAGGCAATTCTGCTCCTGTAAGTGTTCTCATGTAGAAAAAGACAACAGCTGAAACATCCTTTTTTGGGGGAATACTCTAACCATGTGTTGTTCTCAAACCACTCCTTATGGAAAGATTGTCCCTCTGTGTTTTTGGGGTATTTGAGGGATGGTTGGCATGGTCCTACACTGTTACATATCTTCATGTAGTTGTCATTATCATTTAGATTGAACGTCTGGTTGTGAGATGGATCTGTAGGATACTGTAAAGTCAGGAGATTTGACATGGCCTCTTCATTTGTTTAACTAGACATTTCAGACGCTGCAGCTGATGCTTCTCCAGTCTCCAGCATATTATCTTCCTCTAAAGCTGTTTTAGACATTTCTTCCCTGGACTTGTTTTCCGCGGCTGCCCCTGTAACAACTTGCTGACCACTACTGTGTTGTCCACTACTGTCAATTACTTCTCTTTCAAGTGTGTCTGTATCTTGTTCCAAATCTGAGTTATCCTTTCCTCCTCCCATATCTTCTCTCCTGATACTTGGTTCTAGCCATGAACTAAGAGAGCTGCTACCCTTGGCTGCCTGATGTAACTCGTCCTCCTTCTTTTTCTGAATTCTTCCCTTGCGTGGCATGTTTGCACTGCAACCATCAAAAAGAGCAGAACTATTTACTACAAATCATAAGGAGTCCCAATCGGGTCACTAAAGCACAGCAGCACAGTTTGCATAACAGCCTAAAGCAGGGGTGGGCAAACGTTTTGGTTCAGGGCCCAAATAGGGATTTTGAAGTTCAACGGAGGACTGCACATATTTGATGTAAAATGTGAATATCAAAATCTATTTGCTGGACAGAAAAGCACAGTTATTGACACATTTATAGGTATATAATCAGTATTATGTACTTTGGATCATGTTTGGGATGTTTAATAGAGGGTTGGAGTGCTTTTAATAACCACAAAAAACATAAACATAAATGAACATCCAGACAGGAGGGCACTTTGTCAATGGCAGGGCAGAGGGGCGTCGCCGCCTTCGCCCTGCCTGTAGCCATGTGTATTAGAACCGCTCTGCAATTAACCTTTGTCTGATTCCTTTGCCCTACTCTATTTGATTCAATGAGTTTGAGTGTATTTTTCTGGTAGTACTGGTCTGACTCACTAAGAGCCTCCAGCTACCACTCTAGCCAATGGTTTTGGATTCAGTCATTGAGGTTTCTGTCCTGTGGTGCTGCTGGCTCATTGTCGTGAATCTGAGTGCCATCCGTAGAAAAGTTAAAGTCTTCTAGCCTGTAGTATTGACTTGCTATAATTTTCCTAAGTGTCTACAAGGCTGTAGTCGTTCTTGGCTTGATCGAGTGAGTGAGTTCAGAATATGTGGGGCCTGCAGTTTTAGCGTGATTCTGAGAGGAAGTGTTATGTAGTCTGTGGAACATGCAGTATCTAAAGCCGGGTCTAAAGCCGGGTCTAAAGTCATATTGTATAGACAGGCTTTTCAGCAGCGTAAACTCTCACCATTGAGACTGGTGTGCTGCTCTGCAGTCTAAAACTCACACAGCTCTATTAATTAGCTGTTTGAAGCTGTTAATGGAGCTCCCACTGCTGCACTAATTGATAACACCATTGCCGTTGACAACAGAAAACACAGAACTCTCCCTATTCAACAGCCCATTTCAAGCTCTTAGCATTCCAGTGTGTCAGAGAAGAGACTTTCAGCACGGCTATATTTATATAAATGTGTTGCAACGCTCTTATCGTATCATCAGCTCAGGCTACCGTTGCCGTCATTGTTGTAATTCCAGGTTTCAATGCACATATTGACAATATCGTCCTACTATTTTCTTTCACCCACGCCATTTACATAATTAGAATTCAACATCAACTTTCCTACCTCTGTAATGAAGCTGTCTGGAATGCATTTGAAAAGCCTATTATCTTACAGTTAAAATGTGTTCCATCTGTCATTATGTTAGAGTTAGAATGTGTTTCCCCTGTCATTATCTTACATTTAGAATGTGTTTCCCCTGTCATTATCTTACATTTAGAATGTGTTTCACCTGTCATTATCTTACAGTTAGAATGTGTTTTATCTGTCATTATCTTACAGTTAAAATGTGTTCACCTGTTATTATCTTACAGTTAGAATCTTTTTCTTCTGTCATTATGTTACAGTTAGAATGTGTTTCTTCTGTCATTATGTTACAGTAAGAATGTGTTTCATCTGTCATTATCTTACAGTTATAATATGTTTCACCTGTCATTATCTTACAGTTAGAATGTGTTTCACCTGTCATTATCCTAGTTAGAATATTTCACCTGTCATTATCTTACAGTTAGAATGTGTTTCACCTGTCATTATCTTACAATTAGAATGTGTTTCACCTGTCGTTATCTTACAGTTATAATATGTTTCACCTGTCATTATCTTACAGTTAGAATGTGTTTCACCTGTCATTATCCTAGTTAGAATATTTCACCTGTCATTATCTTACAGTTAGAATGTGTTTCACCTGTCATTATCTTACAATTAGAATGTGTTTCACCTGTCGTTATCTTACAGTTAGAATGTGTTTCACCTGTCATTATCTTACAATTAGAATGTGTTTCACCTGTCATTATCTTACAGTTAGAATGTGTTTCGCCTGTCATTATCTTACAGTTAGAATGTGTTTCACCTGTCATTATCTTACAGTTAGAATGTGTTTCACTTGTCATTATCTTACAGTTAGAATGTGATGTGAATGATAGTGAGGAATGTTGATTAGTACAGTAGTGGAATAAGATGGCTAGGTCACAGGAATGCATACAGCGGAGGAAGAGAGGAGAACATAGGAGAGTGTTCTTAGTTAATGACCACACTTGTGTGTTATGGTAGCACCATACTGGGCTGAGCGCTGGTAATGGGGCGCGGCGGAGGCCAAGCGCTGGTAATGGGGTTATAATGGTGTGGCCAATCTAGTATTCTGGTCAAAGTAATGTCCTGTAATGGCAAGGAAATATAATGACAGCATTGAGAGAACCAGGTGAAATATAAAAGTCAACAATTTCTTTTTTTTAGATACATTTTTCGGAACTCTTGGTGGAACTCTAATAGCCATTCCCCACTACAGAGTTTCAGCATGTGTTCCGGACAATTTCTATACAAAGGTGCAGTTATTTTATATTTCACATGGTTTTCTCCACATGCTGTCATTTTAATATATTACCTTGCCATTACAGGCAATTACTTTCACCAGAATAAAATAACGCCCTTGTGTACATTAAGGTTATTAACTATTAAGGGTATTAAGGTTATAAACTTGCATTTGGTCCTTTTACATTCAGCACTATAGAGCCTAATTTAATCAAAAAGCTCTGTCTCACTGCAGAATTAGACGTTAATTCACGTTCTCCAAACGCCACATTTCAAAGTGTTTTTGTTGCTCCTGTCAAAGTTAAAGGAAAGCTCCACCCAAAGATTATCTGATTGCTGACATGCCAAACATTTTGGGACTATATCATCAATGGGCTAATGAAACAAATACCAAAAGATCGTTTTTGGGTGGAATTTTCCTTTAAGGGTTAAATTTAGGCACTCATTGTGAATTGTTAAGGTAAGGGTTAAGGTTTGGGATAGGATTAACCAAAAATAAAATAAAAACAATGTCCATGACTGGGATCGAACAAGCAACCTTTTGATCCCAAACAAGCTTCTGATCCAAAGTAATGTGATTATGCCCACCACAACTCCCTAGCAAAATCCCACTTGATGGTAACAGCACTCACTGTTGCCCCTAGTGGATAGTTTTGAAGGCATTTTCTTCCTTAGGACATAGATAGATGTCCAATTTCGACATCAATCCTGAACAACTTGGCTGAATATCATGTGGCTGTGGTTTACATAGGGTTACCATTGTTAAGACACTATTGAAAAAAATATATATATCTGTATTTTTAAGTGCTCCTCAATTGCATCATTGACAGAGGTTTGATGTGAATGAAACATATTTTTTGTATCTGGAGATCCAGAATTTGTATTTAAACTTAAGCCTAAAACACTTGATCTGAACTAGAGACAGAGCATGTTTTACATGGAAAAACAGGACTATGAAAGTAAAATCTTCAAATATTTTACAATTGATGAACTCATGAACACGTGAGTTCAACAACTTGAAAAGCTGTCATTACCGGACAAAATGGTGGATAAAGGAATGGGGTTTAGTTGGATTTAGCTCCTACAAACTTCCTACAGTTGACCCTGCAGCCAGTAGCAGTCTGCTCCCACACATCAAAAACCTCATAAGGAAATGTCCAATGACTGACAAAAACAATCCAACAGCCTTTGATGACAGGCTACTGTACAAATACATCACACAGGGCTGTGTACTGCAGCCAAGAGGTACATGCCGACTCTGTGTGTTATCTCTAGCTCAGACAGCAGGAGGACTTCCTGCCAGAAGGGCTGTGTGCTTCCTGTGTTGTGGGGCAGCAGGAGTGTGAAGCGCTGGGACTCATTGTGAATGGCACATTCTGGGCATCCTCTACAACCTCTGGTGAACCAGGTCTCATTAAAGGGGCAATCAGCATTTGAAACAATTAATTTATCTTTAAGTCAAAACATTTGTGTAGCAACTGCAGATTGCCCCTTTAAGGCCTCACAACCTTCTCATCTACAGTGCCTTCAGAAATGATTCACAACGCTTGACTTTTTCCAAATATTGTTGGCTTACAGTATGCATTTTATAATGGATTAAATTACGATTTTGTGTCATTGGCAGGTTGAATTATGTTTGTAATTTTTTTTACTAATGAATAAAACATTCAAAGCGTTAATAATTAATCAACCCCTTTGTTATGGCAAGCCTAAATAAGTTTGGGATAAAAAATTTGCTTAACAAGTCACACAATAAGTTGCATGGACTCACTCTGAGTGCAATAATGTGTTTAACATTATTTTTGAATGGCTACCTGATCTCTGTACTCCACACATACAATTATCTGTACGGTCCCTCAATCGAGCAGTGGATTTCAAACACAGATTCAACCACAAAGACTAGGGAGGATTTCCAATGCCATGCAAAGAAGGGCACCTATTGGTTGATGGGTAAAAAAGCAGACATTGAATATCCTTTTGAGCATGGTAAAGTTATTAATTACACTTTGGATGGTGTATCAATAAACCCAGTCACTAAAAAGATACAGGCGTCCTTCCTAACTCAGTTGCCGAAGAAGAAGGAAACAGGTCAGGGATTTCACCACGAGGCCAATGGTGACTTTAAAACAGTTACAGTTTAATGGATGTGATAGGAGAAAACTGAGGATGGATCAACAACATTGTATTTACTCCACAATACTAACCTAATTGACAGAATGAAAAGAAGGAAGCCTGTACAAAATATATTCCAAAATATGCTTCCTGTTTGCAACAAGTCATTAAAGTAAAACTGCAAACATGTGGCAAAAAAATGAACATTATGTCCTGAATACAAAGTGTTATGTTTGGGGCAAATCCAACACAACACATCACTGAGTACCATATTTTTTGGGTATGCTTGTAATCGGCAAGGAATATAGAGTTTTTTTTAAATAAAAATAAACGGAATAAAGCTAAGCACAGGCAAAATCCTGGTTCAGTCTGCTTTCCAACAGACACTAGGAGACAAATGAACCTTTCAGCAGGACATTAATTAAATGCAAGGCCAAATATACACTGGAGTTAGTTACCAAGACGACATTGAATGTTCCCAAGTGGCCTAGTTACAGTTTTGACTTAAATGGGCTTGAAAATCATTGTCTAGCAATGATCAACAACCAACTCGACAGAGCTTGAAGAATTTAAAAAGAATAATGTGCAAATATTGTACAATCCAGGTGTGCAAAGCTCTTAAATACTTACCCAGAAAGACTCATAGCTGTAATTGCTGCAAACGGTTATTCTAACATGTATTGACTCAGGGGTGTGAATACTTATGTAAATGGGATATTTTTCACTATCAATTTAATCCATTTTGAATTCAGGCTGTAACACAACGAAATGTAGAATAAGACCAGTCCCTGTTGTCACAGCAGTGTGGGTTGATGATGCTGATTCTGACCCCCTCTTCAACAGTTCAAAAGCTACAGACATGTTATAGACACCCTAAGCCCTAGATCCAATATATGTGAAAACGTGATATTGACTCTCTTGAAATATCGACTCTCTTAAAAAAAGAAAATGTACGATTCTACTTTTATTTTGAGATTGCTCTATATATTGTTGACAGGCGTGTACTCCCTTTCTGTGTGATCTGTGGAAAGTGCAGGGATTCAGCCGGGAGAGAGAGGGAACGCCAATGCCTTTTGTTGGAGAAATCAAGTTGGAAAATGGAGCCCGGGCGAGAGCGTGCCTGTCATAGACCTCAATGCCAGCATTATGTGAATCTTGGACTTTCCCTGATGTAAAGCTGAATAGAAACACATTAATGCCGTGTGTATATTTATAAAAAGCTCTCTGACTCCTTCAGATTGCAGCCACTGCTCCAGTAATCAAGTTGACGAATGAATGGTAGAGAATTAGTTGTCCGTTAAAAGTGTTTTATGTGCTGGCATATAAAACGACTACCAACTGGTGGAGGGAGAGAAAGAAAGAGATGGATGAGAGTGGTAATGGTTTCCAGCAGCTCTGATTCTGGGAGAAGGCTTATGAATTACATTTTTGGACTATGAGAAATCAAAGCAGCGTGAGTATGTGTAGATGGGAGCTCAGCAGAGTTTCTAATGAGGTTATAGAGGGCTGGATGTAAACCACAGAGGCTCTGGCTCTCTCCCTGTAACACACACACACAGACACACACAGACACAAACACGTTGAGGCTTTTGACAGTAGGAAACATTTAGATTTGCCTGACAGCTAGTAAATATGCAAATGTCAGTTTATTTGTCAGTACATATAGATAGATAGATAGATAGATAGATAGATAGATAGATAGATAGATAGATAGATAGATAGATAGATAGATAGATAGATAGATAGATAGATAGATAGATAGATAGATAGATAGATAGATAGATAGATAGATAGATAGATAGATAGATAGATAGATAGATAGATAGATAGATAGATAGATGATAGATAGATAGATAGATAGATAGATAGATAGATAGATAGATAGATAGATAGATAGATAGATAGATAGATAGATAGATAGATAGATAGATAGATAGATAGATAGATAGATAGATAGATAGATAGATAGATAGATAGATATATAGATATATAGATAGATAGATAGATAGATAGATAGATAGATAGATAGATAGATAGATAGATAGATAGATAGATAGATAGATAGATAGATAGATAGATAGATAGATAGATAGATAGATAGATTTGACCATGAAGGCCTGATTCACTCAGTCTGCTCTGAACAGTAGATGTCGAGATGTATATTACTTGAACCAGCCCATTCCAGCCTGATTTCCATATGGACTCCCAGGAACTTGTATGACCCAACCATTTTCACATCATCTCCTTTATAGGTACTGCAGTCGGTTGGGCCTTGGTTCTTCTGAAGTCCACAACCATCTCCTTTGTTTTGCTGATGTTGAGCTGAAAGTAGTTTTGCTCACACCACACCACAAAGTAATTGATTGTGCTCCTGTACTCCTCCTCCTGCCCACCCCTAATGCTCCCTGCAATTGCGGAGTTATCCGAGAACTTCTGCATGTGGCATGTTTCAGAGTTATATCTGAAGTCTGAGGTGTAGAGGGTGAACAGGAAGGGTGACAGGACCGTTCCCTGGGGGGCGCCTGTGTTGCTCACTGCCTGTTCTGACAAACAGCTCTGTAGCCGCACAAATTGTGGCCTACCGGTCAGGTAGTCCGTAACCCAGGAGACTAAGGGTGCTTCCACTTTCATTCTCCTCATCTTCTCACCCAGTAGTAGGGGCTGAATGGTGTTGAAGGAACTGGAGAAGTAAAAAAACATAACCCTCATAGTGCTAACTGCGTTGTCCAGGTGAGAGTAGGCCCTCTGCAGAAGATAGATAATTGCATCATCCACCCGATGTTGTGCTAGTATTCCAACTGCAGGGGGTCCAGTGATGTACACACCAGGGGTCTGAGATGAGCGAGGACTAACCTTTCCAGGGACTTCATGATGTGGGATGTTAGCGCTACAGGTCGGAAGTCATTCAGGACAGTTGGGTGCACCTTCTTGGGAACTGGGACCAGGCAGGATGTTTTCCACAGCACAAGGACCCTTTCCAGGCTCAGTCTAAGGTTGAAGGGGCACTGGAGTATTCTGGAGTAACTGACCACAGTTGGTCAGCACAGACCCTAAGCACCCTTGGGCTGATGCCATCAGGGCCTGCCACTTTCCACTGATGTACTCTCTGGTTGGTGGTGAAAGCCAGCCCAGGTAGGGAGGTGGGGGAAAGGGGGGTGTTGAAGCTCAGTCCAGAGGTGGGGGGAAGGGAGGTGTTGCAGATCAGACCAGAGGGAGCGGGGGTGGGGAGGGGGTCTGTAGGGCCTAATTCGCCTCTGGGGGCCATGTCCTAATAGTCCTAGTGGTCGCTGGCTGCTGTTGGACCATAGGCCTGTAGAGGGGGGTGAGGTGGACAAGGTTGTGATCCAATCTACCGAGGGGAGGGAGTGCAGTGGAGGAACATGCCTTGATAGCCAGTGTTGTTGCTCAGAGCTTTGCACGTATTCAACATCAATAAAGTTCAAATAAACATATTTGTTTTATTATTTATTATTTATTTTCTTCTGAGAAATGTAATTCAGATGTCAACCCCAGTCTTTCTGTCGGTCCTATCCTTCCATTGTTCCCTTTGTTCTGTCTGCTGTTCCTTTACCCAGCCAGACATCGCCGAGGAGGGAAGAGAAGACGAAGCTTTCAGAGCCGTCCCTCCGTGTCCCGGCTCGAGTGGCTGTCATTTCTATAGCGGTGCAGTGACAGCTCCCACTGTATGGGAACACCCCCGCCCCATACTGATGAAACCATGTCTGTCTGCTGTCTGTCAATCTGTCTGCCTGGCTGTATCTCTGTGTCTTTCATCTACAGCTCCCCGTATCACATCTCTCCTATGGTACATTATCACATTATATCCCACTATATCCTCCCTGTTACACACATCACAGTCTCCTCAGCCATGACATTAGCCATATCGCTCCATAATGTAGTCACATGAACCATATCTTGTACCAGATTCCCAGCTTGACATCTCACCATATTACTTCCATCACTATGGCCAAACTAAACGCTGTGGTCTAGTGTCATATGACTGCTGTTCTAATTCTCCTGAGTGATGAACACACAGTGATCAGCTCCTTAGAATGGATCCAGGTCTGGTCCAGGGCAGCTAGAGCTGGAAGGTCTAAACCACGCTAAGTCTCCTAATGAAAGGAGGGGAAGGGGAAGCCACACACAATACCCCCAGGAAGCATTAGGCCTGGTTTGCTGCTGTGACCACATTCCCCCAGCCCAGCCCACCCGACCATCTGCAACAATATCTCTCAGACCCCTTCAGAGTAGGGTTCTCTAGTGTTCTCTAGTAGTATTCACATAGAAGGGGCTTGTTGTGTTCTCTAGTAGTTTAACATAGAAGCGTCTTGTTGTGTTTTCTAGTAGTTTCACATAGAAGGGGCTTGTTGTGTTTTCTAGTAGTTTCACATAGAAGGGGCTTGTTGTGTTCTCTAGTAGTTTAACATAGAAGGGGCTTGTTGTGTTTTCTAGTAGTTTCACATAGAAGGGGCTTGTTGTGTTCTCTAGTAGTTTAACATAGAAGGGGCTTGTTGTGTTTTCTAGTAGTTTCACATAGAAGGGGCTTGTTGTGTTTTCTAGTAGTTTCACATAGAAGGGGCTTGTTTTGTTCTCTAGTAGTTTAACATAGAAGTGGCTTGTTGTGTTCTCTAGTAGTTTCACATAGAAGGGGCTTGTTGTGTTCTCTAGTAGTTTCACATAGAAGGGGCTTGTTGTCTTCTCTAGTAGTTTCACATAGAAGGGGCTTGTTTTGTTCTCTAGTAGTACTCACATAATAGGGGCTTGTTGTGTTCTCTAATAGTATTCACATAGAAGGAAACAATGAAAGGAGCAGGGGCTACGTGGCCAGCCCCCTCCGCTCCTGTCCAATCAATGGGATTCGGTCAGTTAATTAGGATTCCACTGAACTAGTAGTAGGAATGCCTCGAGGGAAAAGGGAGCCACACAAATAGTAGGCATCAGCCAGGAAGACTCTCCTTCCATTCCATTTCACCCCTTTAGACTGTTGACAAAGATATGTTTGGGAAAAAGTCAGTGGCTCAACGCCTCACTCAGAAGAGAAGCCACAGACACTGGGAGGGGGAATGTCCTTCAGAGGGCCACACAACAAGGACACATAGGTCACTGTAATACTAGGTGATGGTGCCCTGGTATCTCAGATAGACATGGATGTAATTCTCCATTATGGTATATTGAAAGCTGTACTTGCACTGCACTGGTGGGTCTCATATAGGAAAAGGAATAACATGCAGATGGATAAGGTAAGAGATGCTTAACATCTCTGTCATATCCTTACAGTCAGTGCTCACACAGAGTGTTTAACCTAAGTTCTTAATCCAGGAAAAAAAATGGTATTTCATCATGTGTGCCAAACGTATCTGTCTGCATTCTAAGAAGAGGTCATATTATTTGTTTTCAATATCGATGACAGTTTGGCAACACAGCTTAGGCAGAGGCCTCTGAACTATTGCGACATGGCATATGCGATTTGGAAATAAATTACATCCATAATGGTAACATTGACGGATGGAGTTGGTTTGTTTCCATTGGGGTGAGATTGGTACACTTGTGATAAGTGGTCCATTGCAGTAAAGACTGTGTACTGTTGGAGAATACTACTAATAATGCCCTTAAACAGGACCCTTTGTGCGACCTGCTATTCTCAGGCTGCAAAATGAGGCTTCCCTTTTTACTTCTTTCTTTGGCCTCTCCTTTCTGTTTCTGTAAACTACCATGTGAAGTGGTTCATTACTGCTGCTTCCCACTCCAGGCAGTGGCCCGGGCCATTCCCAGCACTCCAGCTCTGTAACTCCCAGCTGAAGGAAAACATGGCACACAAAGGTCTTGTTAGCACTTCCTATGTGAAATTAGCAGCTTTCATTCTTGAAGGTACAACTCCAATTACCTATCATTGAGGAGGATGTGCCCATGGCCCACAATGTGGCCCCATCTCGCCACTGGCATTCGGCAGCGGCTGTAGTAACTCACTAGTTAAGACTAAGACGCTTTTCCTACCTCCTGCGTCTGAGGGCATATATTTATTTCATACTCAGAGACGCTGCCCCATTTTCCTCTTGTCCAGAAATACTCCCCAAAACACTGAGACACAGAAGAGATGCTTGGTGACGTGCTGGTATAATTCCTCCGACACTTTTACCTCCTTCAACACCTCTGGGCCCCGCCCGCTTCACCTCTGGGCCCCGCCCGCTTCACCTCTGGGCCCCGCCCGCTACGGATGCATTGTTCGCATCTTGAGAATTCTTCCTCCTGCTCAAATGTGTCTGGAGAAAAACATGTCTGGAGAAGGAAAAACATGCTACAGAACAGGAGAGGCTGGGATGGGTGCTAAGGGGAGCGGAGGAGAGGGGTGGAGGGATGGGGGTGCTGAATCCTTGGGAGCGACTAATGATTGAGAAAAGGAATAATATTGTTAACATTGGTTAGGCTGCTAAAAATCTGGTATCCTTGGGCTGTCTGTATAATGTAATGGGAGACAGCCCCCCCCACCACCCCCCCCCCCCGCTCCCATCCCCAAGGCTGCTCACACCAACATTACATTCTGGGCTGAAATGAGAGAAGAAGTGAAATTGGAATTGGATATGAAGCCTGCTTCGTAGTAGGTATACAAAAGGTCTTGAAGGAACCTTTATGGGATTGGAGTGATTACAGCGGCAAAACTAGGAGATTAAAACCTCTTAAGGATCAGACCCTTTTTTTTAAATTCTCGAGAATATAACACATTAGATTTCGTAAAAGATAATACAAAGAAAAAAACATGCAAATATCTATATTTTTTCACATCATCTTTGAAATGCAAGAGAAAGGACATAATATTACTTACGTAGGAGTCCAGGCACAATTTAGATTTTGGCCACAGCAGTGTATGTGCAGCAGTGTATGTGCAAAGTTTTAGACATAGCCATTGAACCATTGCATTACTGTTCAAAATGTTGTATCAAGTCTGTCCAAATGTGCCTATTGGTTTATTGATATATTTTCAAGTACAAAACTGTGCACTCTCCTCAAACAATAGCATGGTATTCTTTCACTGTAATAGCTACTGTAAATTGGACAGTGTAGTTAGATTAATAAAAAAATGTCTTGTTACTTACAACTTAATGCTAATCACATTAGCGTATGTTAGCTCAATCGTCCCGAGGGCGGGACACTATCCTGTAACGGTTAAAGCAACAGTTTAGATTGTAGAAAACATGAAGGGAAGAGCTGCTAAGGTAAACAATAGTAGGTTTTGGTAGACAGGTGCTAAAGTACACAATATTAGATGTTGGTAGACAGAAGGGGATATTTGGTAAAAGGTGTACATTGGTCATCAAATAGAAAGGAGGACCAAGGCATTCTTTATGTAATTAATTAAAATGCCTTTATTCGTACGCCATATCTAAGGCACTGCATCTCAGTGCTAGAGGCGTCACTATCGAATTCAGGCTGTTTCACATCCGGCTATCATTGGGAGTCCCATAGGGCTGCACACAATTGGCCCAGTGTCGTCCTGGTTTGTCCGGGTAGGCCGTCATTGTAAATAAGAATTTGTTCTTAACTGACTTGCCTAGTTAAATAAAGGTAAAGTGAAAATAAATAAGTGCAAACCAGATGAGATGGTGTATTGCTGAAGAATGCTGTGGTAGCCATGTTGGTTAAGTTTGCCTTGAATTCTAAATAAATCACTGACAGTGTCACTAGCAAAGCACCATCACACCTCTTCCTCATGTCTTAAAGTCGTTTCTCTTTGCTTATTTCAGCTGTTCTTGCCATAATATGGACTTGGTCTTTTACCAAATAGGGCTATCTTCTGTATACCACCCCTACCTTGTCACAACATAACTGCTCAAACGAAATTCCACAAATTAACAAGGCACAACTGTTTATTGAAATGCATTCCAGGTGACTACCTCATGAAGCTGTTTGAGATAATGCCAAGAGTGTGCAAAGCTGCCATCAAGGCAAAGGGTGGCTACTTTGAAGAATCTAAAATATAAAATTACACTTTTTTGGTTTCTACGTGATTCCATATGTGTTATTTCATAGTTCTGATGTCTTCACTATTATTCTACAATGTAGAAAATAGTAAATATAAAGAAAAACTCTTGAATGAATAGGTGTGTCCAAACATTTTACTGGTACCGTATATTGCCAGAATGATTGTGTATTGTGCACTGTTTAACAGTCAAAATACTTTTCTTGTGTGACATTTGCACTCTGCCCCTTAATATCCTACAGTAGAGTAGATTGTCTCGTCAACAAGATTATTGGCGTTATTGTACTGTAATTTTCGTGAAGAAATACCACACCTGAAACAATTTACATCTCCTCCCCTCCCGCTAATCAAATAACTTAAAACTCCTCCCCTCCCTCTAATCAAACCATGTACTACTCCTCCCCAATCAATGGCTGCATATACAGACAGGTTGGAAGTACTTTGAAATTCGATGTTTGAGAAACACGGATGAACGTCTAATTCTGACGTGAGACTGTGAGAGCTTGTACTGCACATACGCTCACCAAATCCAGTTCCTGTTATGTAATGTGTTGTTGTATTTCTTCATCTCCCTCTCCCATCCTGCGGCATTGTTGAATCCTCCTTTTAGAAAGACGTTCTAGAGACGGCATTAGTTACATTTAGATATACTGGACAGTTGGAAAATAAATAGGACCCCCTCTGAGGTAGTTCCAATGATTACATTTACGTCAGTTAGCAGACGCTCTTATCCAGAGTGACATACAGTAGTAAGTGCATGCATTTTTCATACTGGTACGCCGTAGGAATCAAACCCACAAACATGCTCTACCGGCAGCTACATGGGGTACTAATGATAGGCACTTGTTTACCGTTCTAAAGTAACCGTGGTAGGCTATAAGCGGGATGAACGTCTCCGCTCTGTCCATGATCTGGCATTCATATAGATTAATGGAGTTAGGCACATTTATCCAATCTTATCTCCTTTCTGTGACGACGATATCACTGGATGAGATCAGGGGATTGAGAACATAGCTTTCTGCTTGAATTAAGCTCCCGCCACCAACCACGTTGCATGTGGACAATACCATGGATTGGATCTGCAGGGCAAAACAATGAAGAATAGCAATAGGAATAACCCTACACATCTTTCATTCTGTCATTGGCCACACTATTTCTTCACTCTTAACCAATTATATAAAGACTGCTGCAATGTGGAGGAATAGGGTTGAGACAACAAAATGGGTGTTGTGTATAATTGAGGGCTTGTGCTATAGACCTATTGCTAAATAATTAAATAAATATGCACAACGTGTAAAATATAATACTGTTTAGGAGCTTAGAACAAACCTATCTGTTGACACTTCTAGGCTATGAATTACTGAGAGAATGAATAGCCCTATTTTTGGTTTGCCAAAGGAACTATAATTCAGGTACATAAATTGAGTCAATGCATTGGTTATTCACTAATGTAGGAAACCCAGAACTAAAATCTTGCGTAAATGAGTCTGATGCTCAATTTAAATAATGTAAGTCTGTCCATCAGAGATGAGTTATTCACCAACCATGTTGTGTTGTATGCCTAGTTAATTAAAACACATTTTCCACACCTCAGAAAATACAAGGCCTCTCCATCTATGCTACATCCAAGTCGGTATAGAAACAATATTATGTGTTTCCCCACAGACATAATTGAAGGTGAAAAAATAAGCATATTTTAAAAGTCCAATGCACATGATTTGTATCTCTATATCAATTAATTTCTGGGTAACAATGAAATACATGACTGTGATTGTTTTCACTTAAAATGGTCAAAAATAAACTAAAATAGCTTCTTAGCAAAGAGACATTTCTCAAGCAAGAATTTTGCATTTTGGGAGTGGTCTGAGTGGGGAGGGGAAAACGGAAAACTAGCTATTATTGGCAGAGAGGCTTGGATCTCTCTTATTGGTCTATTAACTAATTTACTGCCTTGTGATGTCACCTGGCAGGCCAAAACTCCATCCCACCAGAACAGGCAGAAATTTCAGGCAGTCTTTTCAAACAGCTCTTACACTAAAAGTGCATTATCATCATTTTCACAATTTCACATTATTATTCCAACTTTATAGTGTGTCAAAAGGCACAAGTGGCGCAGTGGTCTAAAGCACTGCATCTAGGTGCTGGAGGAGTCAATACAGAGACCTTGGTTTGAAACACAGGAAAATCACATTTTTGACTGCACTTGGCCTTTAACAAATACAAAATAACCTCTGTATGTATCATAACCCCAGATGAAAATTGTTTTGTTTAGTCAATAGTCAATGTGTTAACCTTGGATGTGCCATGAAGATGTTCTGTTTGAATTGAATTTATCTTGGGAATAAGTGGACTAGGCTAGACAATAGCCTATATAACATTCTACAGTAGTTCTATGTTTATTTCTAGTAGCCTAGCCTAAGGAAAAAAGTAGGCTATTGGAGCATTGCTCCCTCATTTAGTCCCTCTAGCGATGAAGAATGGACAGCTGTGTGTGCAGAAAGGAGAGCGAGTGAGACAAAAATGTGTGCATTTCCACTGGCTATGGCCTCAGTGGACCTGCTCTGGCTTGGGGGCAAGTCCGCTGGGGCTTTTCATAACAATGGCTAACTGTAAACATGGGTTTACACCTTTGATGGTTAACACCTTCTCACAAAGCAACTGTTTTGATTATGCAGAGGTTGTTGAATCTGCTGTTCAAAAATCCTCACTGTCAGCCCTAGCAAAGGAAACACAATTTCCCTTGTATAACATCAGGATGTATACACTATTATAAACTTGGTGGTTCGAGCCCTGAATGCTGATTGGCTGACAGCCATGGTATATCAGACCGTATACCATGAGTATGACAAAACATTTATTTTTACTGCTCTAAACACAGTATGACAAAACAGTTTATAATTGCAATAAGGCACCTCAGGGGTTTGTGATATATGGCCAATATACCGCGACTAAGGGCTGTGTCCAGGCATCGTGCCTAAGAACCTTAGCCGTGGTATATTGGCCATATACCACACCCCTTCGGGCCATATTGCTTAAGTGTAACACTGGTGTTACAGTCAAAAAGTGTTTTAGCTAATGTGGCCGTAAAAATGCTAAATATTTTTGCTCTTTTGACTATCTAATTCAAACCTGAAAAATAAATGTCTTGACCTTAATGCACGAGTTGCACTTTATGCTAGGCTAATAAGGAGTTCTATGAATGTGAAAAAAATTATCAGTAATAGTACTGCAATATTTCATATTATATGTAGGCCTGTACAATATTTTATATTAAATGTAGGCCTGTATAATATTCTATATTAAATGTAGGCCCATACAATATTTCATACTAAATGTAGGCCCATACAATATTTCATACTAAATATAGACCTGTACAATATTTCATATTAAATGTAGGCCTACACAGTATTTCTTATTAAATGTAGGCCTATAAAATATATCATATTAAATGTAGGCCTGTACAATATTTCAAATTAAATGTAGGCCTATACAATATTTCATATTAAATATAGGCCTATACAATATTTCATATTAAATGTAGGCCTGTACAATATTTCATAATAAATGTAGGCTTATACAATATTTCATATTAAATGTAGACCTGTACAATATTTCATATTAAATATAGGCCTGTACAATATTTCATATTAAATGTAGGCCTATACAATATTTCATATTAAACGTAGGCCTATACAATATTTTGTATTAAATATAGGCCTGTACAATATTTAGTATTAAATGTAGGCCTATACAATATTATATATTAAATGTAGGCCTGTACAATATTTCATATTAAATGTAGGCCTATACAATATTTAAAACTAAATGTAGGCCTCATTGGACTCACCTGGACTCCCTCACTTTGTTGATTGACCCTGTATACACAGTATATGTTCATTCCATAGGCCCATCCTACATAATCAAGATTATTTGGGGATGTGATTAAATTTACATTTCTCTTCAAATGGTGTCTTAGACCCCACCCCCATGATGGTTAGGTTGATAGTACTATTAGACTATTGATATTACCAGGCTGTTAGACTATTAGACTATTGATATTACCAGGCCTTTTTGTATTGTCATTATATGTATTATATTTGCAACATAGATTATTAACATAGCTCCGAGCCACCAGAATAGAATAATTAATTTTTTAAATCATGATTTAACCCATCAGTTCTAGTATATAGTGTTATCCAGGAACTGTAGATAGGGCTTGAGCTGCAGAGGCTTTGGAATCCATGATCTCAGCCCCTCTCTCGCTCCTCCCTCTTTCTCGCTCCTCCCTCTTTCTCTCTCCTCCCTCATTCTCTCTCCTCCCTCTCAGTATCCGCGTCTGGAAAGCAGGTCCTGAAAAACTAGTTGCGTCAGCTGTTAAATATTTAAACAAGACACTGAAACTATATGAAAGATTAAGGGTGCATAAAAAAAAAAAATATATATATATATATATATATGGGAGTGCATTCGGAAAGTATTCAGACCCTCCACATTTTTTTACATTACAGCCTTATTAAAAGATTACATTAAAAAAAAAAATCTCATCAAACTACACACAATACCCCATAATGACAAAGCAAAAACAATGTTTGCAAATGTATAAAATATAAACAACTGAAATATCACATTTACATAAGTATTCAGACACTTTACTCAGTACTTTGTTGAAGCACCTTACAGCCTCGAGTCTTCTTGGGCATCAAGCTACAAGCTTGGCACACCTGTATTTGGGGAGTTTATCCCAATCTTCTCTGCAGATCCTTTCAGATATGTTTGATCGGGTTCAAGTCCGGGCTCTGGCTGGGCCACTCAAGGACATTCAGAGACTTGTCCCTAAGCCACTTCTACATTGTCTTGGCTATGTGCTTATGGTCGTTGTCCAGTTGGATGGTCCCACAGTTGACAGTGCATGTCAGAGCGAAAACCAATCCATGAGGTCGTAGGAATTGTCTGTAGAGCTCAGAGACAGGATTATCTGGGGAAGGGTATCGAAAAATGTTTGCTACATTGAAGGTCCCCAAGAACACAGTCACCTCCGTCATTCTTAAATGGAAGAAGTTTAGAACCACCAAGACTCTTCCTAAAACTGGCCGCCCGGCCACACTGAAAAATTGCGGGATAAGGGAACCCGATGGTCAATCTGACTTTGTTTTACTCCTCATGACTGTTTTAAACTTTTGGAGAAGTAGCCATTATTTACTACTTTACACCTGGGGTTACTATACATAACTTTAACCCATTTTATAAGAGATTCTCAAAAATCTAAATATTCCAGGCATTTATACAGTTGAAGTTGGAAGTTTACATACACTCAGGTTGAAGTCATTAAAACTCATTTTTCAACCACTCCACAGATTTCATGTTAACAAACTATAGTTTTGGTAAGTCGGTTAGGACATCTACTTTGTGCATGACACAAGAAATTCTTCCAACAATTGTTTACAGACAGATTATTTCACTTATAATTCACTATATCACAATTCTAGTGGGTCAGAAGTTTACATACACTAAATTGGCTGTGCCTTTAAACAGCTTTTCTGCTAAAGCCAGAAAATGATGTCATGGCTTTAGAAGATTCTGATAGGCTAATTGACATAATTTGAGTCAATTGGAGTTGTACCTGTGGATGTATTTCAAGGCCTACCTTCAAACTCAGTGCCACTTTGCTTGACATCATGGAAAAATCAAAAGAAACCAGCCAAGACCTCAGATTTTTTTTTGGGACCTCCACAAGTCTGGTTCATCCTTGAGAGCAATTTCCAAACGCCTGAAGGTACCATGTTAATCTGTACAAACATTAGTCCACAAGTTTAAACACCATGGGACCACGCATCCGTCATACCACTCAGGAAGGAGACCCGTTCTGTCTCCTAGAGATGAACGTACTTTGGTGCGAAAAGTGCAAATCAATCCCAGAACAACAGCAAAGGACCTTGTGAAGATGGTGGAGGAAACAGGCACAAAAGTATTTATATCCACAGTAAAACGAGTCCTATATCAACATAACTTGAAAGGCCGCTCAGCAAGGAAGAAGCCACTGCTCCAAAACCGCCATAGAAAAGCCAGACTTTGGTTTGCAACTGCACATGGGGATTGTACTTTTTGGAGAAATGTCCTCTGGTCTGATGAAACAAAAATAGAACTGTTTGGCCATAATGACCATTGTTATGTTTGGAGGAAAAAGGGTGATGCTTGCAAGCCGAAGAGCACCATCCCAACCGTGAAGCACGAGAATGGGTATAATTCACCCCTAGCCCTATTGATCAAAGAGCTTAAAATTGGTGTATAGGTGTATAAGTAATTATAAAACTTTTATTTGTGTTCATTGTCTTAAATTCTGGTGATATGTTCATATGTTATGGTATTGGGCTACATTGAGGCCTTCTTACAGACGTAGCCTACTCTATAGCCTAAGGCCTACTTTGGTGACAATCTACAGACATACAGGACTCAACATTATACTCATTATCAGTAATAGAGGTAGCCACAATATTGCTTATTAGGCCTGCAATTGATTGTATATACATACAATATTTATAGCCATAGGCCCTATGTGATTTAAGGAAACCGCTTAAACATATACAACATTGTTTCACATTCGTTAGTAACTGGGAACTCTGAAAAAAATGAGTTCCGACTGGGAAAATTCGCTTTGAATGGTCATCCAACTCGGAATTCTATGACGGGAACTTGGGCCTCTTTCTAGAGCTCCTACTATTTGACCTGAAGATCACTGACGTCATGATTTGATCTAGTTTTTTTCTAATTCCCAGTGGTCCTGAAGCACCAAAAGACAACTGGGAACTCTGATAAAAAGAGGTCACATCATGACCTCATTGGTCAGAAAGTCAGAGCTTAGCCTACTTATACATATGGAAAGGAGCGGAAGAAACCACATGAACAATATCATAATTGCCAGGGTTGAGAAAAAGCAGGCAGCAATAAAAGTCATTTCAGTTTCAATGTAGGCCTACTGCAAACAGTGCAGGGACGCTGGAGACACTTGCGTCAGTCTGGGCCATATATTTTGCTCTGTTTACCATTGGAAGAATATATTTATAAAGTGCAAATGTGTTGGCCTAAGCAATGGTATATATATATATATATATATATATATATATATATATATATATATATGTCATTTGTTTGTAATGTCAAGTGCCTGGGCCAAGAATAGGGGAGCTCAGTAGGCAAGGCTACAATTACCCAATAGAGTTGGATCAAAACAGCAAGCAGGAGAGAATATGATAAAACATTTTGAGGATCAATTGACATAGCCTACAGTATGTGTGTCTCATAGAATCCCTTTTCTTCGGAAAGCGATAGTTGCATTAACCCTTCAACTCTCATTTCATCACACACTCATTAAGAAGCTTTGTTATTTAATTACCACATTGCAACACAGGAAAAGGTAAGGCCTTTGACATTGTAATTGTTAACTTGTCTGTACCTAATTTAAAATTTTCCCTGAATATAATATATACTGTGGAGCAGAGTTTTTAGTTATTATTAAGGATAAATATGTCATTCTGCAACTTGGTTTTGTGTTAATCGTGGAGATAGTTATGCAATAAACAGTGCCCTCTTATGACACCTTATTTAACCTGGTAACAGGTACACAGTCCATTATAAAGGTATAATTACAAACATGCAAAAATATTTTCACACCACCCCTTTTTTGTGTAAGGATTTAGTTTTTAAATAATTGTTGAAATTGGATATAAATACAGTACTGTCTCAATGGAAGGTTAAAAAAAAAAATCCTATGTGTTGAGTTTTATACTAGATAGTATAGATATTATTTGTGACATAATTTGTCAATCTGTTGTCAAACATAAAGCTTCAGTGTAACTATAAAACTGATCAGATTAACACATGATGATGTCACAGTGTTATGAACACGCCCCTTCAATTAAAACACAATGTACTATAATTGATTGTGTAGACTACTGCTCTGTTTATTGGCTTTGAAAATTAGTGATATGGTGTGATGGTGCAGAGGTGCATTCATATGCATGTCTTATCCGTGTCTTATCCATGTCACTTCCTACCCTCATCTTACTCCCTCGCCTTCTCTCTCTCTCTCTCTCCTTTTCTCTCTCTCTCTTTCTCTCTCTCTCTCTCTCTCGCTCTCTTTCCTTTCCATTAACAAGTGCAGCCCATTCTTCTGACGTATTTTTTCTCTTATATTAACCACTGTTCAATAACCTCTCTGATTGTGTGACACATTATTTACTCTCTTCAAATTGTCTCCACAAGAAACAAGGAGCCTGGAATAGAGAAACCACACGGGGACAGTTGAGGCGAGCCATCGCCCACAAATTACGTCCTCAGCACAAGTCTCCATTAAAGTACTGCCCGCGATATCAATCTGCAAGTTTATTATTGCCAGTCCCCATTTCGCATTATCGGAAAACAACGTAATTAAAAAGTGTTTGACCTTTTTGAAGCGAGAAATTACATTTATTTTACTGTAATTCAACCTCCTTCACCATGTGAAGCTTCACCCTGACAGCCCTGAGGAGATACCACCCTAATTAAATGTTACATCTGCCAATTGTTTCACAGAGACAATGAGTGGGAGGAGGATGCTACGTGGGGAGAGACAATGCTGCAGGAGGAAGATGCTACTTGGGGAGAGACAATGCTGCAGGAGGAGGAAGCTACGTGGGGAGAGACTTTGCTGCAGGAGGAGAATGCTACTTGGGGAGAGACAATACTGTGCTGCGGGCGGGCAGACATGCGTGAGAACGGCGTGGCGGGGAGAGGATAGACTGAGTGCCTCTGCCACAGATTCAGGATCTCGCTAACATAGGAATTGCCTCTATCGATCTGCAGAGGCGAGAGAGCAGACAGATGGGAGACTGTTTGTGGTTTAACAGGGCATCCTAACACTTTGAAATCCCCACTCATCGCTATCAGTGCCTATCATCCGCTCTCAGGGTCAGGCGTCCACATATATAGGTTTGGTTTGCTCTTAGCAGAACTCAGCAAGGCGAAGCAAACATCTGTGCTCGTATACTCCCTAAACACCTTCGCTTGAAAAACAAGCAATATTAATGTTGTTTGTCCCTCTTGAGCCAACATAGTCAGAAGCAATTCCTCAAAGTAGTCCAAATTAATCCAGAGATCTGTACATCATTTTTATTTAATTTAACCTTTATTTTATCAGGGAGTCATGCTGAGACCAAGTCTCTTTTACAGATGAGCCCTGAATTACATAAGTTACATCAATGACAGAATATACAGAAAATACACACATCAATATATGTACAACATGCAAGTAGAAAGAAAAACACGGTCATAAAAAACAAACCCATTCATCAGTAACGAGGTCCTCAATCATCTTTCTGAATTGGCCTAGAGGCACCAAACATCAGATTTAAGAAAACTTTGAAGATTGTTCCACAAATAAGGTGCCAGAAAACTAAAAGCTGATTTACCAAAGGAATTTACCGAGTTATCCATCCCTGAGACTGGGTGTGGTAACTGGTATGTCTAAAGTTTAGTAAAGATGTTTGGTACAGTGGGACTTTTTGTAAAAGGGCTTTATAAATTATAACACAGCAATGTATCTACAAAGAGGGCCAACCAATGTTCTGGTAGAGAATGCAGGGATGAGTATTAAAATTGTCGCCTGTAATAAAGCGCAGTGCTCTGTGATAAACTGCATCTAATAGCTGCGTTTCTACTATTTATCGAGAGGCAGGACCTATTTCTATAGAAGAAGTACATTTTTATTCTCAGCTTAACTAACTCCTAAATGTGCTTTTTAAAAGAACGTTTTTAATCTTTCCAGATGCCCAGATATTTGTAAGCAGGGACACAATCAATATGGACACCATCTAAATTACATATGCTTAAATCATCAGAGTTATTTTAATGCACATATACTTAGATTTACCTGTATTCAATACTAATTTCAGGTCAATAAAGTTAGTCATAATATATGCGTGAACGGTTTCGACTGGGAAGCATGCCCGGACTTTACTGGTACTTGGAACCAATCTCACCGTGTGTGATGTTCCACTGGGGAGTGCGACCACCACAGCCTCCCCTCCTCCTTTTCTGTTGGATTTAGTCTGGATGCTCTGGTTCAAATTAATCAACATTGGACCTGAATCCCTTATATTGTAATGTTAAACGGTGGTGCTGTCCATATGGTTTTCCAGTAGACAGACAGACAGGCGCATGCACACACGTAACAATCCGCAGAAGAAGGCTTTGTTTACAAGCCTAAAACAAAAACTGCAACAGGAGTTTTGCCCCAGGAGCAATTATCAAACTGCATGGGGGGTAATGAATAGAATGAAAATCCAAAATGGCCCCATCTTCCATCAGAGCCATGTCTCAGGGTCATATTAACCTCCACTGTGGCACCGTGGAGATTGAAGAAAAGGATAGAAGGTGTAAAACGCGGCTTAAGCACTGGGGGTGACTGGCATTTAATTGGATTTAACGCCGCATCACAACAACAATGACTGAAGATACTTGGACGTGTCAGCCCCCACTAAAGCAGACCCAGCAACGAGGAGAGACGCCTTAAACTGCCTCATCACAGCAGAGTATGAAATCAATCTGACCATGACAACTTCCTCTCAACACGCGTGACCCATTATCCGGTTAGGAGGCGATGGGTAGGCCTGCCCGTAGGGGAGAGAGGAGGATGCCGTCACAGTCTCTGTATCTCAGTCCTGCCGGGCACACTCTGAGCTGGGTTGCTGAAATACCCCAGGCCCAGGCTTCAAAGGCCTACAGGTGCATGCCATGGGGACGTCAGAGTTGCTTGTACAAACATTTCGCTACACCCGCAATATCATCGGCTAAACATGTGTATGTGACCAATAACATTTGATTTGATTTGATTTGGGAGGCTTTCAGAGTAAGAAGATGAGGACTAACTGTGCACCTTCAGGAACTGAACAATACAACAAGACAATATTTTAAAAATGTTATTTTGAATATGTACTGACACCTTTGAACCCACTGTGTTAGTTTTTATAGTTTTATGTTTTTTCAAATGAATTCCCTTTTGCTACTCTACTCTCACTTGACATGAGGAAGTCCTTGACTGTCACAAATGGACAAAAATGGAAAATAGCCACACACACACATTCAAGAAAATGGAAGACACAGTCAATGCTATTCAAAATATTTTACTCTATTCTTTACAAAAACACACACACACACACAGACACACACACACACAGACACACACACGCACAGAAAAAAACACACTTTGACAGCTGAAGGAAAAATCCAAAATAAATGCTGGGGTTTAGGAGATACTTCTGTCGAGTCCAAAGGCCAGAGAATGATACAGAAGATGAGAAATAAGACCAGAGAGGGAAATCAGTTCAAATGAAGCCACCTCCCACAGCCGGTGATGACAAACACTCATTAGTATCTGAAATAAGACACAGACAGTAACAGTGCAACCTGCTTCTCTATTATCAATGATTACCCCACTACTTTAATATCTTTGTTGTGGATGTCACACACACACACTCTCTCATTTCCTCATTGCTGCTGCACTGGCAGGGAGTGTGTGTTGTAACACAAACAGTGATGTGTTTTAGGTAATTGGTCTGAGTGTGTGACAAGGCTAGAGAGCTTACCATGTTGTTCTGATCCACGCTTGAGGTCCGCAGCCAAAGCATTTTATCTCTTAATGTATTAGAGAGATCTTCCAATTAGCCGCAGCTCATAATACCCCCATTTCTGGTGGCTGTGGCTTTGGGGGTAGAGGTAGGGGAGATGGGGAGGGCGGTGGGGGGACTCCTGTGACTGGGGGCGCAGCTATAGTTCTGCTTGAGAGGTGAAATGAGGTGCTTATTGTGCGCGGTGTGGGGATTGTGCTGTTGCCGGGCTCCTGTTGTAAAGTTTGCTGATAAGGGGCACCCGGCCCTTGAGCATCCATTCTGCTCGGTATATTAACACTCCTTATCGGGCCCAGATAAAACCGCATGCCATTTGCCTTCGGTGGAATTAGCTCGTCTTCCTTGGCTAACCAGGAAGGTGGTGATTAACCTTTACACTGTCCAATATTCTCAGCAGACTTCAGCTCGCAGATTAGAGACTATTAGTTATGACCAACTAAATGAACCGCTCACTCTCCCCGAGAAAGAGGGGCCAGCCCCTGGAAGCACTATAAAGGGACCAGTTCCACCTCACAGTACACACACACACACACACACACACATTAACAGCTGCATGTACAAATGTGGGAATAGAAACGTACACGCTCGTCTGGTCCTTCATACAAGTCTGTGTAGCGTGCATGTACGCACAGACGTTCACATGCACAGATCTTGCGCACACCTTCACTGCTGTTCAATTTTTGTTCAAATGTCACCTGTATTAGAACATATGCAAATATTATTGTTTTAGTGGTAAAAAATACTAATTATTATGAAAATTGTGTTTGTAAGTATTGTAGGCTATATTTAAATTATATCACAAGACTGTCAATGCTAATTAGTTTATTATTAAGCATGGGGTATAGTTATACTATTATGGATTTTTCAATATCCCCATCAAAATATAGTACTGCTTGATGCTTAATATTCATTCTATATAGTAGGTCTATGGGCTCACATGTACTAGTAGGTCTATGGGATCACATGTGCTAGTAGGTCTATGGGATCACATGTACTAGTAGGTCTATGGGATCACATGTACTAGTAGGTCTATGGGATCACATGTACTAGTAGGTCGATGGGATCACATGTGCTAGTAGGTCTATGGGATCACATGTGCTAGTAGGTCTATGGGATCACATGTGGTAGTAGGTCTATGGGATCACATGTGCTAGTAGGTCTATGGGATCACATGTGCTAGTAGGTCTATGGGATCACATGTACTAGTAGGTCGATGGGATCACATGTACTAGTAGGTCTATGGGATCACATGTGCTAGTAGGTCTATGGGATCACATGTGCTAGTAGGTCTATGGGATCACATGTGCTAGTAGGTCTATGGGATCACATGTACTAGTAGGTCTATGGGATCACATGTACTAGTAGGTTTATGGGATCACATGTACTAGTAGGTCTATGGGATCACATGTACTAGTAGGTCTATGGGATCACATGTGCTAGTAGGTCTATGGGATCACATGTACTAGTAGGTCTATGGGATCACATGTACTAGTAGGTCTATGGGATCACATGTGCTAGTAGGTCTATGGGATCACATGTACTAGTAGGTCTATGGGATCACATGTACTAGTAGGTCTATGGGATCACATGTACTAGTAGGTCGATGGGATCACATGTACTAGTAGGTCTATGGGATCACATGTACTAGTAGGTCTATGGGATCACATGTACTATCACATCACATGTACACTCTAGAAATAGGTTGATAGTCCAAACAGACAGAACACACCTCTCCTACATATTAGGCAATGCTACATGAAATGTTGTGGATACGATCCCTCTTCGTCACAAAATGAATGGCAGACAATATTATTTGGATTTGCTACTGGACACAAGGGTCTGTCTTAAGACCCTAGAAAAAAATCAGCTGTGAAAGTCCTGAATGAAATGAACGTAATCAGAACGAAATCAGCTGTGAAAATCCTGAATGAAATTAACGTAATCAGAACGAAATCATCTGTGAAAATCCTGAATGAAATGAAAAACAGTTGAGTGGATTTACAGGGAATCTGATGGAAGAGTAGAGAACGATACAAGTAGAGGAAGATGAAGAGGTGAAGCTGAGTAGAGAACTCAGAATCGGCTCAATTCATAGGGTATGGACTCCACAGGGATGATGGCCCATGTTGACCCCAATGCTTTCCACAGTTGTGTCAAGTTGTCTGGATGTCCTTTGGGTAGTGGACCATTCTTAATACACACAGGAAACAACTGTTGAGCATGAAAAACCCAGCAGAATTGCAGTTCTTGACACAAACCGGTGCGGTACTACCATACCCGTTCAAAGGCACATTTCCATGTCTCAATTGTCTCAAGGATTCAAAATCTTTCTTTAACCTGTCTCCTCCCCTTCATCTACACTGATTGAAGTGGATTTTACAAGTGACATCAATAAGGGATCATATCTTTCACCTGGATTCACCTGGAACGAGCAGGTGTTCTTAATGTTTTGTACACTCAGTGTACAGTATATACAGTATATCGCCTACATAAGTGGATAAATGTATATATTATGATTTTCAATATTTAAACAAAGCATCTTGGGTTTTAGTCCACAATGTGTGTCTTCTTGTCTGTGTATCAAGGTAACAGGGTAACTGTACAGTATATTGGGAAACATGCATTCTATGTATCAAGGTAACTAGGTAACTGTAACATACTGTACATTCTTTGCAGGTGCATATTGTACTTAACCAAGCCAGATCCATTTTCTGCCACAATTAAGAGCCGTTACGTAAATTATTTGTATTATTTAGTATTTCATTGCCCTTTTGAAAACATCACCAAAAGTTAATAGGAAACGAGTTCTTTCAAAGACATATATGTCTGTTACCAGCCTTGTAGTCATCATGGGAATATGCCAACCCACACTGAAAAACCCTTTATCTACACACACAATTAAGAGTGTGAAATTCTAACATGCTGCGTTAAATAAGAAACCGCTTTTGTTACAAAGGAAACAAAAGAAAAAAACGAGTTTTCAGCCTTGAGAGAGAAAGACGTCCAAACCATACTGATACCCAGAATAATCACATTTTTCCTCAAATCCAGCTGGCTGGCACTGACAGTGGGACGTTTAAGACCGTCCATAGGAGAGAGGCAACAGAAAAGGCTGTTCCTATCACACACAGACACACTCCCCCAGCCCACCCCACTCACTGTGTTCACCCCAGGCCTGGTCCACAGCATCCCCTGGCATAGTGGGTAAGACCACCCCAACCATCCAGACTCTCAGTGTGTTTGTTAACAGACACAGAGAGTCAATAGTAACTTCCACCATTACTCCAAAAATGAAGCTTTGCTCCCTTCCACCTTAAGAGAATGAGTAATCAAGAACCGAGGCCATTTGCAAACTGTCAGTCAAACGGTGCTATCTTCCTGCCGAGGCTTCCTCCTCTAATACCAATTTAAATCATTCACGGGCCTTCCACTGCCATTATTCAAAAGATCATAATAGTTTTCCTTGCGCCCAAAGCACAAAAAATCAATTATTTCCCCACAAAGACTTGAAAGTACTTAGCGTGGGGCTGTGAGAGAAAGCTGTGGGTTATATCAAATTGAAACTGCACTCATTACACAGCTCACAATTAGTTACCTCTGGTCTGCGAGGCTCTTTAATTCCGAATGGCATATCTGTATTATTACAGAAACAAGCATGCAAATACTATTGTTGGGGATTTAGAGAAATCAATAGGAATGTGGCGCGAGCGTTTGGTGGGCCACCACTCCATCTGCTGCGGGCCAGAGATAAAGGTCTGAATTCAAATGAACGAAAGCAGCCAGTGACATCACAAGTGACACCCAAAATAACAGAGACGTCTCCATGATATGTGTAATTATCCACAGCATACCGTCCTTCTTTTTCCTCCTCGTATATACTTGTGGAAGTGTTTGCATAAAGGGATTAAGAGTATTTTAATGAGAAACTGTAATTGTTTTTTCCCACACTCTATGGATATGTGTGTGTGTGTGTGTGTGTGTGTGTGTGTGTGTGTGTGTGTGTGTGTGTGTGTGTGTGTGTGTGTGTGTGTGTGTGTGTGTGTGTGTGTGTGTGTGTGTGTGTGTGTGTGTGTGTGTGTGTGTGTGTGTGTGTGTGTGTGTGTGTGTGAGTGTGTGAGTGTGTGAGTGAGGAAGGAAGTCTGTATGAATGTCTTCCATTCATCATAGACAGTGCGTTTCCATTGAATGAATACTGTATAGATTTTTTTGATTGTTGATTTGAATTGAATGCTGGGTAAGTGAGGTAGTTAGAAAATGTTATGAAGAAAAGGTACCACATAGTGTAGGCATATACCTATAACTCATGTTTTCCACTGGGACATATTGAACTAAAATACTTCAGAATGGATATTACAGTACTTCAATCAGTATAATACTTTGCATTAACAAGGTCTTTCATAAATGTATCTGACATGTCAATGCAAGGTCTCTGCACTATCTGGTTCTTTCATTGCAGACAATTACAGGAATTGAAACTGTAAACTCCGAACAACACGCTGGCTGTGACCTCTGTACTCGCCACTGCATGACTTCACATGAGGACAGGTGAGTACGAAGGCATGGTTGGGGGTCTGGAAGAGGAGAGGGTTGGGAGTCACCTCAGGCTGATGATGCTGTGACCTGTCATCCAAGTGATGCCTTTTCTACTCAGAAAAACTTTTAGTGGTCAAAAGAGGGATAACAATTAACCCCCCACATTCCCCACTCTAGAAACAAATAACCCCCCACATACCCCCCAAATACACCCCCCCACAGACCCCCCCTAGAAACAAACAACCCCCCCACATACCCCCCTCTAGAAACAAACAACCCCCACCACCCCACATACCCCCCTCTAGAAACAAACAAGCCCCCCACATACCCCCCTCTAGAAACAAACAACCCCCCCACATACCCCCCTCTAGAAACAAACAACCCCCCCACATACCCCCCTCTAGAAACAAACAACCCCCCCACATACCCCTCTCTAGAAACAAACAACCCCCCCACATACCCCCCTCTAGAAACAAACAACCCCCCCACATACCCCCCTCTAGAAACAAACAACCCCCCCACATACCCCCCTCTAGAAACAAACAACCCCCCCACATACCCCTCTCTAGAAACAAACAACCCCCCCACATACCCCCCTCTAGAAACAAACAACCACCCCACATACCCCCCTCTAGAAACAAACAACCCCCCCACATACCCCCCTCTAGAAACAAACAACCCCCCCACATACCCCCCTCTAGAAACAAACAACCCCCCCACATACCCCCCTCTAGAAACAAACAACCCCCCCACATACCCCCCTCTAGAAACAAACAACCCCCCCACATACCCCCCTCTAGAAACAAACAACCCCCCCACATACCCCTCTCTAGAAACAAACAACCCCCCCACATACCCCCCTCTAGAAACAAACAAGCCCCCCACATACCCCCCTCTAGAAACAAACAACCCCCCCACATACCCCCCTCTAGAAACAAACAACCCCCCCACATACCCCTCTCTAGAAACAAACAACCCCCCCACAGACCCCCCCTAGAAACAAACAACCCCCCCACATACCCCCCTCTAGAAACAAACAACCCCCCCACATACCCCCCTCTAGAAACAAACAATCCCCCACCCCCTCACATACCCCCCTCCAGAAACAATCTCCCCTCCACCCCCCATATACCCCCCTCAAGAAACAATCCAACTCCCCACCCCCCCATACCCCCCTACAGAAAAACAAAACAAAAAAAACACATACCCCCTCCCCATCCTCTCTCCCATACTTTGTACTCTGATGCTCATTTTGGAATGAGAGCAATCACCAATACTCCTCTCTATTGAGTGAAAGAAAGACATGCCTTTCATTCTGCAGGGATAAAGAGGAGATGAATGCTGGGGAGGCAGAACATGCCCTTTGTTAGCATCATGAATGCTGGGGAGGCAGAACATGCCCTTTGTTAGCCTCATGAATGCTGGGGAGGCAGAACATGCCCTTTGTTAGCATCATGAATGCTGGGGAGGCAGAACATGCCCTTTGTTAGCCTCATGAATGCTGGGGAGGCAGAACATGCCCTTTGTTAGCCTCATGCTTCCCCTCTATATCCTGGCTCCCCTTTTCCACCCATCTAACATTGTGACTGGAGGGGGAGGGGTGTTCATTCAACGTCGGTTAAACGTTTTCACAACACAATGCCAGACCGAGATGGCAGGTGCAAGTGAGGGAGAGAGGGAGAGAGTCAGGGAGAGAGACATGGAGGGAGAGACAGATATAGAGAGATAGATGGAGGGAGAGAGAGACATGGAGAGAGAGATGGAGGGAGGGAGAGAGAGACATAGAGAGAGAGATGGAGGGAGAGAGAGAGAGACATGGAGAGAGAGATGGAGGTAGAGAGAGACATAGAGAGAGAGATGGAGGGAGAGAGAGACATGGAGAGAGAGATGGAGGGAGAGAGAGACATAGAGAGAGAGATGGAGGGAGAGAGACATGGAGAGAGATGGAGGGAGAGAGAGACATGGAGAGAGAGATAGAAGGAGAGAGAGACATAGAGAGAGATGGAAGGAGAGAGAGACATGGAGAGAGAGATGGAGGGAGAGAAAGACATGGAGAGAGCGATGAAGGGAGAGAGAGAGTGTCAGGGAGAGATGGAGGGAGAGAGAGAGAGTGTCAGGGAGAGATGGAGGGAGAGAGAGAGAGGGTCAGGGAGAGACCAACATAGAAAGAGAATGAGAGAGGTCAGCCTGTTAGGTCAGAGGTCAGCCTGTTAGACCCAGTAATCACTGCTAGTGTTTAATATAAGATCCAGGTGTCTGACCTTAATCCCCCCGGCCCCAGGCTCAGACCCAGGGACAGACCCAGTAGTCAGCCCCAGACAGGCCAGGCCTCCCTCTCCCTCTCTTCTTCCCTCTCTCTCCCTCTCTCTCCCCCTCGCTCTCCCTCTCTCTCTTCCTCTCCCTCTCTACAGTAGTATCACAGAGGACAGCCCCTCCATTGATATCAGCGACCCTACCGGACCTGACTGGACCTGACCCACTTACACTGGGCTAGTGCCTCAGCAGGCCTATCCTGTCCTGGACACGTGTGCGCACATATAAACACATACACACACACACACACTTATCTCACATATACACACAGACCCCTGTGACACATGAAGGCTCATTTAACATAGATTAATACTAAAACATTCACAAAAACACAGATCCATGCACACACACACAAACACACACACACATACAAACACACATACACACACACATACACACATGCAGAGCATATAACACAGTAAAATAAACATTCAGACTTCCTCTCACATCATACGGACACACTCAAGCACACACACCCTGCCTTTCTCTGAGGCCAACCAAGTGAGATAAAGGCCAGCAGGCTGGCTAAGAGGAGGGGTGGAGGCTTCTGCCCCATCATTCATCTGCTATCTAGCTTTGTATGCATTGTGATGATGTGGAAGCAGCTGTTGTGGTAAAATGCTTTTCTGCATCTATTCTGTCTGTTTGTACTGCATGTACTGTGAGTACTGTATGTACTGTGATTACTGTATGTACTGTATGTACTGTGAGTACTGTATGTACTGTGAGTATTGTGTGTACTGTATGTATTGTATGTACTGTATGTACTGTGAGTACTGTATGTGCTGTGAGTACTGTTTGTACTGTATGTACTGTATGTACTGTGAGTACTCTATGTACTGTATGTACTGAGAGTACTGTTTGTACTGTATGTACTGTGAGTACTGTTTGTACTGTATGTACCGTGAGTACTGTATGTACTGTATATACTGTGAGTACTGTTTGTGATTGAACTGTAGGATACACACTCACTGTCTGGTTTATGGGGTTTTGGCATTGTGTGAGACAGCGCGTTTTTGGCTGCATCTTTGTATGGACTGACAGTACAGTCACACATCTTGCTATCTTATACACGTTTGACCTTGTGTTGGCTAACAATTAAATGAACTGCTGCACACACTATAACACCTCTGCACAGATAATGTAGTTTTACAGATCTTTTCAGTACTGTAAGTGTTCTTGAACCTTCAACTTCAGATATAGTAATATTTTAAGACCCTTCTGTCCTTGAGGTAAATGTAACCCTACAAGCGTCTTCCCAGCCCACACCCACACAGAAAGACAGACTCATCTCAGCCCACACCCACACAGACAGTCAGACTCATCCCAGCCCACACCCACACAGGCAGTCACAGAAATTACTCACATTCATAACCACTCATGCTTAGTTTGAGAGAATAAACTATTTATTTGAAACTTTATCTTGAGGAAGCCTTGAGGAAATCTAAATATATCATGATGTGCAATTCTTCTTCTTCAAAATAAATCTGACTGGAATGTCTCCCTTAAGGCTGTCTTCTACATTACCTATTCAGTGGTGACCCGTCATTCAGAGCAGGTGGGCCAGGTGTGTCACTCATGGGGACACTACGTCACCATCAACGAGCTCCGACTGGGGAAATACGTTTTGAACTTTAATCCAACTAGGAATTGTAAATCTGGGACTCTAGAAGGCCTCTTTCTAGAGCTATGACGTGAAGATCACTGACATTATCATGATTCAACTTTTTTTTCTTCTGTTTGAAAGTACCATAAATCCAGAGAATGCCATACTTTAAATGTTGTAATATGCCAGGGAGATATGTATACTGTAGCTAAGAAAGTAATACTAATTGTATGTTGTGTAGTAAGCTGTTAGTTGCCCATGTGCATCACCCTAATAATTTGGTCCCTTTCCCCCATATAACTTAACCTACTGTTCGGACTTGTGGTGCACATGTAGCCTTTAACCTCTTTTAGATAAATGTAATCATTGAATATTGTAAGAGCTTTCATTGTCTGCTTATATGTCCCCTTTATTTATCCTTCGGTTCTGACTTGGTGTACAGGGAGAACACTGTAAGAATGGCCCATGTTCTGAATTCTGTCGCTGTACATTTCAAAAGTGCTAAACAAATAGTTATATTGACTATTAATGTCTTTATCGAAATTACGGATTGCCTCTTATCCGCTTGTCATACCGTTATTTATGCCATAGTTTGTACATCTCAATTGTCAGTAGAAACCACATTTGTTTAAGCAAGTCAGTATTTAACTAGGCAAGTCAGTTGGCTGTGTTAAGAACAAATTCTTATTTTCTTGACCTGTCCTTGCAATCACCCGACCTCACCCAAATTGAGATGGTTTGGGATGAGTGAAGGAAAAGCAACCAACAAGTTCTCAGCATATGTGGGAACTCCTTCAAGACATTTAGAAAAACATTCCTTGTGAAGCTGGTTGAGAGAATGCCAAGAGTGTGCAAAGCTGTCATCAAGGCAAAGGTTGGCTACTTTGAAGAATCACAAACATAAAATACATTTAGATTTGTTTAACACTTTTTTAGTTACTACATGATTCCATGTGTGTTATTTCATAGTTTTGATGTCTTCACTATTATTCTACAATGTAGAAAATAGTCAAAATAAAATAAAGAAAAACCCCTTAGGTGTTCTAAATCTTTTGGCCTATAGTGGTATATATAGTGGTATACAGTGCCTTCGGAAAGTATTCAGACCCCTTGAATTTTACAGCCTTATTCAAAAATTGATTAAATTAAAAAAGAAATCCTCTGCAATCTAAACAACAATACCCCATAATGACAAAGCGAAAAACAGGTTTTTAGAAATTTGTGCCAATTTATTGGTATCCTTCCCCAGATGTGTTCCTCGACACAATCCTGTCTCTGAGCTTTACAGAGAATTCCTTTGCCCTCATGGCTTGGTTTTTGCTCTGACATGCACTGTCAACTCTGGGACCTTATATAGACAGGTGTGTGCCTTTTCAAATCATGTCCAATCAATTGAATCTACCACAGGTGGACTCCAATCAAGTTGTAGAAACAACTCAACATGATTTGTTGGAAACAGGATGCACCTGA
Source organism: Thymallus thymallus (assembly GCA_023634145.1). Lineage (NCBI taxonomy): Eukaryota > Metazoa > Chordata > Actinopteri > Salmoniformes > Salmonidae > Thymallus > Thymallus thymallus. Next base: position 9,422,583 of record CM042388.1, on the reverse strand, counting down.
GCTCAATTTCGAGTTTCATAGCAAAGGGTCTGAATACTTATGTAAATAATGTATTTCTGTTATATATTTTTAATACAATTGCAAACATAAAAAAAAAAACAGTTTTCGCTTTGTCATAATGGAGTATTGTGTGTAGATTGCTGAGGATTTTTTTTATTTAATCAATTTTAGAATAAGGCTGTAACGTAACACAACAAGGAAAAAGTCAAGTGGTCTGAATACTTTCCGAGGTATAGGGGTATAACATTAGGACTGCTGTCAGTCAAACACCCTCACCTCAGGTGCCCTTTTCCTGAGAACTGTTTGTTTGCCCAATTCTGGATCAACATTCTTGTGGTTACGCATCAAGAGAATTGACTACAGTTCAGCCCGAAGCAGGAACACACTATACCATGGAAACAAGGGCTGCTGCGTGACAGAGACTGACGCCATCGCTCCAGGATAGCATCGCCACGGAGACTCCGCCCTGGCAGTCAGGTGTCAAAACAACAGAACTAGCGCACACCTTTCAGGTTCCATTCCAGGCACTGTCTTCTTGTTCTCACACAGATCTGTGCTGTCTGTCAGAGAGGGAAGATCACAATAATTACCCCCATTATGTAAGATGATTCTGTTGACATCTCACCTCTGGATTACCTCTGCTTGACCGTGGCAAAAACGTAGCATTTTCTATTAATGCCTAAGCTTTTGCTCTTAAACTGTACAAATCTGTGCTCTCTGGAAAAACCTTCCTATGCTGGAATTACACATTTGTAGTACTTGAATATATTCATTTAACATGTGTCAGGTCATTTGTTTCCACGACGAGAGATACTTCTGTTATTCTTAACTCATGTATTCAATCAAGCAAGTATATCATTTACAGGTTGATTATATGAGCCCCAATGTCATGTCACCGGGTATAGATACGGACCAAACCATGATTTTTTCTTTACAATGTTTTTTAAATGGTATATATAAATGATGAACACAGCTTTTCAGCATGGTGGTAAAAATTCTCTGGGGTCGGAAATAACAATGACCAGTACAGCCATTACTTCTTTCCTCCTGACGTTGTAGCGATGATGTCACCTGTTTCACCTCATTCTCTCACACCCCCCACCCTGGGTTGGATCGATGTCCCTGGAAACATGAAACTTCCATTAAACCTCAGGCGGAGGAAACGATCACAGAGATCCCTTACTGCTCCCCATCCCTCTTGGCTATGAACACAACCCAATAAATATTGCCGACATTTCCTATAGATATTTATTTAGGGGAGGGATATCAGTTATTTGTACAATGCAATACAGTACGATCAACTTTATTCTGCAGGGGGTCTGACTACATTTTTATTGGAGTTCCGGCCACATGACCAGAGTCTATGGGGAACCTAAGAAAGTTCTAGCAAAGTTTAGTCAAACAGCTATCATCGTTAGCCTAATTGAGGCTATAAATCAAATGCGTCTTCCATATATGAGATGTCATATGCTATTAAAATAGGCAAATCAGGTTCCATCTACCTAAACTGTGTCTGGACAAGCAGAAAACAGAACAGACATTGACCTCTCTTTATCTCGCTAAGTTCCTTTCTTTAGCCCACTTAAGAACTCAGAGTTCCTATTCTATGCCCAGTGAATAAAGACAGCTCATGTAACACACAGATATTTATCAGAAGTCTATTAGCGTGAAGTTTCCTTTAGGCTTCTCTCACCTTTCCCAGCTCAAAGGTTGCTGTCTTCAAAGAACAGAGGGGTGTAATTCTAAGTGTCACAAAGACTGTTCTTCTCAGAGCGTGTCTGAACAGTCATGACACACTGACACCATGCTTCTGAAATGTTATAAGTGTCAAATGAAGGGCAAATGACGGATTTTGAATGAGAGGTGGTGTTTTTTTCTCTCAGAGTTGGCAGTTTACTTTGGATTGGCATGAGGGGATTAGGGGAAGCGGGTCCAAACATTCCTTTGTAATTAGTGAAGGCTGTTTCGTCAGTGACACACACAGCTGAGTGAGACATTTAGGCGTGGACCAGGAGTTTAGCACCGCCCCCAGTGAAGGCCCCCTGTCTCCCTCTGATCTCCCAGCAGCACAACATAATATCTCTGGATTATACCCGTTAGCCTAGCGCTCACTGCTGGGGAGCAGGCTAATCCAATACTGACCAACTGCATGTTGTTTACAATAGCTAGCTGTAGCATACACCATTGAATGTATCACCTCAGTCTATGTGTTTAGAACCCTATATGGGAGTGAACGGTAGTTTAATATTGACATTTGAGGAACATTAGTTTAAATGGTGTTCCTGTGAGTGGGAGATTGTCTAGATGTTTAGGCTGAGATGGCCCACTGGAGTGCTCTGTTCTCTTGGGTTTTCTGTTTGGTTGCTCAGTCATATCTATCCGATAACCACTGAGGGTGATGATACCATCTGGAATGTTTCAGAGAGGATTCCATACATGGGCACACTGCAGAGAACGGAGCGAATGGAAGGCTAATTTGGTATAGAGCAGACCTAAGCCACTCTATTAAATTTGTCAAAACAGAAACATTTTACATCTGGCTAAAAATTAATAAGGAAATGATATCAACAGATAAAAATGGCCTCATGTGTGCTACCTATATCCCCCCACTAGAATCCCCATACTTGTATACCGTTTGCTGATGATTTGGTGCTTCTGTCCCCAACCAAGGAGGGCCTACAGTAGCATCTAGATCTTCTCCAAAGATTCTGCCAGGGCCCTGACAGTAAATCTCAGTAAGACAAAATATAATGGTGTTCCAAAAAAGGTCCAGTTGCCAGGACCACAAATACAAATTTCATCTAGACACCGTTGCCCTAGAGCACACAAAAAACTATAGATACCTCGGCCAAACATCAGCGCCACAGTTAACTTCCACAAAGCTGTGAACGATCTGAGAGACAAGGCAAGAAGGGCCCTCTACGCCATCAAAAGGAACATCAAATTCTGACCAAAAATACTTCAAACAGTTATAGAACCCATTCCCTTTATGGTTGTGAGGTTTGGGGGTCCGATAACCAACCAAGAATTCACAAAATGGGACAAACACCAAATTGAGACTCTGCATGCAAAATTCCCCCGTGTACAACGTAAAACACCAAATAATGCATGCAGAGCAGAAATAGGCCGATACCCGCTAATTATAAAAATCCAGAAAATAGCCGTCAAATTCTACAACTACCTAAAAGGAAGTGATTCCCAAACCTTCCATAACAAAGCCATCGCCTACAGAGAGATTAACCTAGAGAAGAGTCCCCTAAGCAAGCTGGTCCTGGGGCTCTGTTCACAGACACAAACATACCCCACAGAGCCCCAGGACAGCAACACAATTAGACCCAACCAAATCATGAGAAAACAAAAAGATAATTACTTGACACATTGGAAAGAGTTAACAAAAAAACAGAGCAAACTAGAATGCTATTTGGCCCTAAACAGAGAGTACATAGTGGCAGAATACCTGACCCCTGTGGCTGACTCAAAATGAAGGAAAGCTTTGACTATGTACAGACTCAGTGAGCATAGCCTTGCTATTAAGAAAGGCCACCGTAGGCAGACCTGGCTGCCAAGAGAAGACAGGCTATGTGCACACTGCCCACAAAATGAGGTGGAAACTGAGCTGCACTTCCTAACCTCCTGCCAAATGTATGACCATATTAGAGACACATATTTCCCTTGGATTACACAGACCCACAAAGAATTCCAAAACAAATTCAATTTTGATAAACTCCCATATCTATAGGGTGAAAAACCACAGTGTGCAATCACAGCAGCAGGATGTGTGACCTGTTGCCACAAGAAAAGGGCAACCAGTGAAGAACTAACACCATTATAAATACAACCAATATTATGTTGATTTATTTTCCCTTTTGTACTTTAACTATTTGCACATCATTACATCACTGTATATAGACATCATATGACATTTGAAATGTATCTATTCCTTCCAAACTTGTGAGTGTAATGTTCACTGTTAATTTTTTATTGTTTATTTCACTATTGTTTATTATCTATTTCACTTGCTTTGGCAATAGAATGCAGCGTCCTGTGACTGACCAAACGTTATGGGAAGTGTCTAGAACGCAGCGTCCTGTGACTGACCAAACGTTATGGGAAGTGTCTAGAACGTAGCGTCCTGTGACTGACCAAACGTAATGGAAGTGTCTAGAACGTAGCGTCCTGTGACTGACCAAACGTTATGGGAAGTGTCTAGAACGCAGTGTCCTGTGACTGACCAAACGTTATGGGAAGTGTCTAGAACGCAGCGTCCTGTGACTGACCAAACGTAATGGAAGTGTCTAGAACGTAGCGTCCTGTGACTGACCAAACGTTATGGAAGTGTCTAGAACGTAGCGTCCTGTGACTGACCAAACGTAATGGAAGTGTCTAGAACGTAGCGTCCTCTGACTGACCAAACGTAATGGAAGTGTCTAGAACGCAGCGTCCTGTGACTGACCAAACGTTATGGGAAGTGTCTAGAACGTAGCGTCCTGTGACTGACCAAACGTAATGGAAGTGTCTAGAACGTAGCGTCCTCTGACTGACCAAACGTAATGGAAGTGTCTAGAACGCAGCGTCCTGTGACTGACCAAACGTAATGGAAGTGTCTAGAACGCAGCGTCCTGTGACTGACCAAACGTAATGGAAGTGTCTAGAACGCAGCGTCCTGTGACTGACCAAACGTAATGGAAGTGTCTAGAACGCAGCGTCCTGTGACTGACCAAACGTAATGGAAGTGTCTAGAACGTAGCGTCCTGTGACTGACCAAACGTAATGGAAGTGTCTAGAACGTAGCGTCCTGTGACTGACCAAACGTAATGGAAGTGTCTAGAACGTAGCGTCCTGTGACTGACCAAACGTAATGGAAAATGTCTCACACACTCTCTGTCAGACGAGAGGCTGTCCTTCTTTTTCTGCTCGTTGTTTTCTTTCACTGAAACTATTTTTTATTTAAAAAAAATGTAAAATGCATTGAAGCTTTTGTAAAATGCACTTGTGATTGGATATGATTTGACTTACTCTTTTCACTCATTTTCTGCTATTCACCTTACATATTCACTCTGTATTGATCACTATATACTGTATGTATGTAGTAAATGAGAAATAAAGAACACCCTATAGTAAATTAAATCCTTTGTAAATGACTCATGGCTTTACCTTGAGATGTTATAATGAGCCCTGTTCAGAGCTGTCAATGTCATACTCTGAGCATATTCAGTAGCCCCGTTTATACCTGGTTCTAACATGCATGATATTCAGTAGCCCCGTTTATACCTGGTTCTAACATGCATGATATTCAGTAGCCCCGTTTATACCTGGTTCTAACATGCATGATATTCAGTAGCCCCGTTTATACCTGGTTCTAACATGCATGATATTCAGTAGCCCCGTTTATACCTGGTTCTAACATGCATGATATTCAGTAGCCCCGTTTATACCTGGTTCTAACATGCATGATATTCAGTAGCCCTGTTTATACCTGGTTCTAACATGCATGATATTCAGAAGCCCTGTTTATACCTGGTTCTAACATGCATGCTTTGTACTGATCTTGTCAACATTCTGATTGTGCCCACATTTTCAGACAGGTGTAAAGGATTAAAAGACGGCCTACCAAGAGGAAAAAACACACCACGACATAAAGAGAGACACCACACCACTACATAAAGAGAGACACCACACCACTACATAAAGAGAGACACCACAACTCTACTACATAAAGAGAGACACCACACCACAACACTACTACATAAAGAGAGACATCACACCACAACACTACTACATAAAGAGAGACACCACACCACTACATAAAGAGAGACACCACAACACTACATAAAGAGAGACACCACAACACTACATAAAGAGAGACACCACAACACTACATAAAGAGAGACACCACAACACTACTACATAAAGAGAGACACCACACCACAACACCACTACATAAAGAGAGACACCACACCACTACATAAAGAAAGACACCACACCACAACACTACTACATAAAGAAAGACATCACACTAACAACACTACTACATAAAGAGAGACACCACACCACTACATAAAGAGAGACACCACAACACTACATAAAGAAAGACACCACACCACAACACTACTACATAAAGAGAGACATCACACCACAACACTACTACATAAAGAGAGACACCACACCACTACATAAAGAGAGACACCACAACACTACATAAAGAGAGACACCACACCACAACACTACTACATAAAGAGAGACACCACAACACTACTACATAAAGAGAGACACCACAACACTACTACATAAAGAGAGACACCACAACACCACTACATAAAGAGAGACACCACAACACTACATAAAGAGAGACACCACAACACTACATAAAGAGAGACACCACACCACAACACTACTACATAAAGAGAGACACCACAACACTACTACATAAAGAGAGACACCACAACACTACTACATAAAGAGAGACACCACAACACTACTACATAAAGAGAGACACCACAACACTACATAAAGAGAGACACCACAACACTACATAAAGAGAGACACCACAACACTACATAAAGAGAAACACCACAACACTACATAGAGACACCACAACACTACATAAAGAAAGACACCACAACACTTCATAAAGAAAGATACCACAACACTACATAAAGAGAGACACCACAACAATACATAAAGAGAGACACCACAACACTACATAAAGAGAGACACCACACCACTACATAAAGAGAGACACCACACCACTACCTAAAGAGAGACACCACACCACTACATAAAGAAAGATACCACACCACTACATAAAGAAAGACACCACACCACTACATAAAGAAAGACACCACAACACTACATAAAGAGACACCACAACACTACATAAAGAGAGACACCACAACACTACATAAAGAGAGACACCACAACACTACATAAAGAGAGACACCACACCACTACATAAAGAGAGACACCACAACACTACATAAAGAGACACCACAACACTACATAAAAAGAGACACCACAGCACTACATAGAGACACCACACCACAACACTACATAAAGAGAGACACCACACCACTACATAAAGAGAGACCTAAGACAACCACATAGCATGGCAGCAACACTTAACAACACAGCATGGTAGCAATGTGGACACAGTGGACGGATACAAGACACATTTTAATAAATGTGTAGATATTTCCGAAAAAGTGGAGATAATCAGAAAGGACATATGTTAGCACCAGGTATAAACAGGCCTATAGACTTAAGGATGCATCGTAGCGCCAGGTATAAACGGAGAAACAGACTTAAGGACGCATGCTAGTGGCAGGTATAAACGGGGCTATAGACTTAAGGATGCATCTTAGCGCCAGGTATAAACGGGGAAACAGACTTAAGGACGCATGTTAGCGGCAGGTATAAACGGGGAAACAGAGTTAAGGACGCATGTTAGCGCCAGGTATAAACGGGGAAACAGACTTAAGGATGCATGTTAGCGCCAGGTATAAACAGGGAAAGAGACATAAGGACGCATTTTAGCGCCAGGTATAAACAGGGCTATAGACCTAAGTACGCGATTCATAGATTCACTAATACCAATACCAAAAAAAAAAGACTATTTTATTGACAGCTTTTTGTTGAAGAACTGTTTGCAAGTCTCATATAATATAGAAAACGTATATGCAGTCCTCCTCATATACTACTGTATGCACAGGTCCAGAAACCGAAAGGTCACTGGTTCGAATACCCTTGCCGGCAAGGTGAAAAATCTGTCGATGTGCCCTTGAGCAAGGCATGTAACCCTAATTTGTTCCAGGGGCGCCGTACTACTAAGGATGACCCTGAAAAAAATAAAAACACATTTCACCCAATCGGTGTGTGTTACAGTAAAAAAACATAAAATGCTCTCTTCAGCGGGGCGTTTAGGCTCCATCTGAAACTATGGAGTACTCTGATGTCATCTATATGGATGCATGATCTCTGTGGTAACTTGTATCTGTAAAGGGTGAACTCTGAATTGCTTTATGTAAGGGGATTTTATTGATTATTTACAATGGTCTCATTCCCCACACTAGCCTTTAAATGCTGTGGCACCCTATGGAGATTGGGCCTGGGTGATCAGGTTACTGCAAACTTGGTATTGTTTGATTGGTCAATTATGGTTGGTTTTGGTTTGAACACAGGTACACCTTTTAGAAATGTAATTAAATCCCTTTGTCTTGTATACTGTCAATTGGAGGATGGTTCTTTGAGAATTTCTAATTTCACAGGCTTCTAGGCCTCTAGCCTTGTAGGCATCTCTTTGTTCATGCTTTGTCTTCTACGTTAACCTTAGGATCTATGTGCCAAGAGTTGTGCTAAGTTAATGTCAGTATTGCCTTGTAATTTAAGGTTTATGACTAAAGACATTGAATATAATAAATAATACTTGCTTTTAACTTAGTCAGCTAAACGCATAATACATGCATAATACTTGAATGCACATGGTTTTACTATAATGTTTAAATGGAGTCAGATATACCTTTTAAGATAACTTGTCCATTAATTGCATAGTCGTTTTACGGGTCATAGGTGAGGTATGTTTAAGCATTATGGCCCGAGAGAGTGTGGTATATGGCCAAAATACCACGTCTAAGAGCTGTTCTTACGCCTGATGCAACGCGGAGCGCCTGGATACAGCCACCTTAGCCAAATACATTTAAACTTGGTTTTTCTAAATTCCTGACATTTAATCCTAGTAAAAATTCTCTGTCTTAGTTCAGTTAGTATCACCACTTTATTTTAAGAATGTGAAATGTCAGAATAATAGTAGAGAGAATTATTTATTTCAGCTTTAATTTTTTTCATCACATTCCCAGTGGGTCAGAAGTTTACATACACTCAATTAGTATTTGGTAGCATTGCCTTTAAATTGTTTAACTTGGGTCAAACGTTTCAGGTAGCCTTCCACAAGCTTCCCACAATAAGTTAGGTGAATTTTGGCCCGTTCCTCCTGACAGAATTGGTGTAACTGAGTCAGGTTTGTAGGCCTCCTTGGTCGCACACGCTTTTTCAGTTCTGTCCACAAAGTTTCTATAGGATTGAGGTCAGGGCTTTGTGATGGCCACTCCAATAACTTGACTTTGTTGTCCTTAAGCCATTTTGCCACAACTTTGGAAATATGCTTGGGGTCATTGTCCATTTGGAAGACCAATTTGCGACCAAGCTTTAACCTTCTGACTGATGTCTTGATATGATGCTTCAATATATCCACATAATTTTCCTTCCTCATGATGCCATCTCTTTTGTGAAGTGTACCAGTCCCTCCTGCAGCAAAGCACCCCCACAACATGATGCTGCCACCCCTGTACTTCACGGTTGGGATGGTGTTCTTCGGCTTGCAAGCCTTCCTCTTTTTCCTCCAAACATAACGATGGTCATTATGGCCAAACAATTCTATTTTTGTTTCATCAGACCGCAGGACATTTCTCCAAAAAGTACAATCTTTGTCCCCATGTGCAGTTGCAATCCGTAGTCTGGCTTTTTTATGGCAGTTTTGGAGTAGTGGCTTCTTCCTTGCTGAGAGTCCTTTCAGGTTATGTCGATACTCATTTACTGTGGATATAGATACTTTTGAAAGTGTTTCCTCCAGCATCTTCACAAGGTCCTTTGCTGTAGTTCTGGGATTGATTTGCACTTTTCGCACTAAAGTACATTCGTCTCTAGGAGACAGAACAGAGTTTGAACATAATTAGAGCAGTAAAAAAAAATATGTTTTCATAAATGTGGTATATGGTCTGATCAACCATGGCTTTCAGCCAATAAGCATTCAGGGCTCGAACCACCCAGTTTAGAAATGTGAATATTATATTTATACATCAAATATTATTTCACTACGTGTGTGTGCGTGCATGGGTACATCAGGTGTTTCTGAGGAGCTGAGCACTTCCTTTCAGCCGGTGAACATGTGTAATGGAGGAAGGTACTGGTAGAACAGTGCAGGAGAGGAACGTAATGGCACTGAGAGAAGAGTAGAGGAGAGGAACGTAACGGTACTGAGAGGAGAGGAGAGGAGAGGAGAGGAGAGGAGAGGAGAGGAGAGGAGAGGAGAGGAGAGGAGAGGAGAGGAGAGGAGAGGAGAGGAGAGGAGAGGAGAGGAGAGGAGAGGAGAGGAGAGGAGAGGAGAGGAGAGGAGCGTAATGGCACTAAGAGGAGAGGAGAGGAACGTGATGGTACTGAGAGAAGAGGAGAGGAGAGGAACGTAATGGTACTGAGAGAAGAGGAGAGGAGAGGAACGTAACGGTACTGAGAGGAGAGGAGAGGAGAGGAGAGGAGAGGAGAGGAGAGGAGAGGAGAGGAGAGGAGAGGAACGTAATGGCACTAAGAGGAGAGGAGAGGAGAGGAACGTGATGGTACTGAGAGAAGAGGAGAGGAGAGGAACGTGGCTTAGCGCCTGTAGGGTATATGGGCTGCCATGGTCAGTTAGCTTAGCATTAGCATCTCCTAATTAGGGCTAATGAAGTGCTAATTGTCTGAGTGGCTGGCGGAGGCCTTACTGTAAAGCCCCGGACACACATGTAGGATTTTCTGTAGTTGGCCGTCCGAAAGTACTTAGCACTTCTGAACAGAGTCCCAGCACTGTGGGCAGATCTGTTTACACTAGGTAGATAAAACACAACAGGTTGGCAGATTAGGTTCTGGCCCAGACAGTGGAGGAGCTCACAGTGTCTGTATCAGCCAGGAGAGCCTCTCAGGGATACAACGGATCTCTTGCCTCTCAAGGATACAACTGTTCTCCTTCTTCTAAAGGATACAACTGATCTCCTGCTTCTCAAGGATACAACTGCTCTCCTGCTTCTCAAGGATACAACTGTTCTCCTGCTTCTCAAGGATGTCTTACCCGTCGTTGTCTTAGCTCTCTTAATTAACTGTTTTTTTATTTTATTTTATTTTTCTGCCCCTTTCTTATTTCAATATGCCTTGTCTTTTGCTGTTCAGGCTAGCTATTATTGTTTTATTTCACTGTAGAGCCCCCAGTCCTGCTCAACTGGCATCTGATAGCTCCTTTGTTCCTCCCCCCACACATGCGGAGACCTCACCTGGTTTAACTGGTGTCTCCAGAGATGCAACCTCTCTCTTCATTACCCAACACCTAGGTTTACCTCCACTGAACTCACATCCTACCATATCCTTGTCTGTACATTATGCCCTCAACCTATTCCACCACGCCCAGAAATCTGCTCCTTTTATTCTATGTAGCCAACGTACTAGACGTCCAGTTCTGAAAGCCCTCAGCCGAACACTGATTCTATTACTCCTCTGTTCCTCTGGTGATGTAGAGGCAAACCCAGGCCCTATAACCCCCAGTACTACACCTATTCCCCAGGCGCTCTCATTTGTTGATTTCTGTAACCGTAAAAGCCTTGGTTTCATGCATGTTAACATTAGAAGCCTCCTCCCTAAGTTTGATTTATTCACCGCTTTAGCACACTCCGCCAACCCGGATGTCCTAGCTGTGTCAGAATCCTGGCTTAGGAAGGCTACCAAAAATTCGGAAATTTCCATCCCCAACTACAACATTTCCCGTCAAGATAGAACTGCCAAAGGTGGCGGAGTTGCAATCTACTGCAGAGATAACCTGCAGAGTTCTGTCATACTGTCCAGGTCTGTGCCCAAAAAGTTTGAGCTTCTACTCTTAAAAATCCACCTTTCCAGAAATAAGTCTCTCACTGTTGCAGCCTGTTACAGACCCCCCTCAGCCCCCAGCTGTGCCCTGGACTCCATATGTGAATTGATTGCCCCCCATCTATCTTCAGAGTTTGTACTGTTAGGTGACTTAAACTGGGATATGCTTAACACCCCGGCTGTACTTCAATCTAAGATAGATGCCCTCAATCTCACACAAATTATCAAGGAACCCACCAGGTACAACCCAAAATCCGTAAACATGGGTACCATTATTGATGTCATTCTGACTAACTTGCCCTCCAAATACACCTCCTCTGTTTTCAACCAGGATCTCAGCGATCACTGCATTCGCAATGGGTCAGCGGTCAAACGACCACCCCTTATCACTGTCAAACGCTCCCTAAAACACTTTTGCGAGCAGGCCTTTCTATTAGATCTGGCCCAGGTATCCTGGAAGGATATTGACCTCATCCCGTCAGTAGAGGACGCCTGGTTGTTCTTTAAAAGTGCTTTCCTCACCATCCTAAATAAGCATGCCCCTTTCAAAAAACGTAGAACTAAGAATAGATATAGCCCTTGGTTCACCCCAGACTTGACTGCACTAGACCAACACAAAAACATCCTGTGGCATTAGCATCGAACAGCCCCCGCGATATGCAGCTATTCAGGGAAGTCAGGAACAAGTACACACAGTCAGTTAGAAAAGCAAAGGCCAGCTTTTTCAAACAAAAATTTGCTTCCTGTAGCACTAACTCCAAAAAGTTCTGGGACACTGTAAAGTCCATGGAGAATAAGAGCACCTCCTCCCAGTTGCCCACTGCATTGAGGCTCGGAAACACTGTTACCACCGATAAATCCACGATTATCGAAAATTTCAATAAGCATTTTGCTACAGCTGGCCATGCTTTCCACCTGGCTACCCCTACCCCGGCCAACAGCTCTGCACCCCCGGCAGCTACTTGCCCAAGCCCCCCCCGCTTCTCCTTCACCCAAATCCAGACGGCTGATGTTCTGAAAGAGCTGCTAAGTCTGGACCCCTACAAATCTGCTGGGCTAGATAATCTGGACCCTCTCTTTCTGAAATTATCAGCCAAAATTGTTGCAACACCTATCACTAGCCTGTTCAACCTCTCTTTCGTATCGTCTGAGATCCCTAGAGATTGGAAAGCTGCCGCGGTCATCCCCCTATTCAAAGGAGGAGACACTCTAGACCCAAACTGTTATAGACCAATATCCATCCTGCCCTGCCTTTCTAAAGTTTTCGAAAGCCAAGTTAACAAACAGATAACTGACCACTTCGAATCCCACCGTACCTTCTCTGCTATGCAATCTGGTTTCCGAGCTGGTCATGGGTGCACCTCAGCTACGCTCAAGGTACTGAACGATATCATAACTGCCATCGATAAAAGACAGTACTGTGCAGCCGTTTTCATCGACCTGGCCAAGGCTTTCGACTCTGTCAATCACTGCATTCTTATTGGCAGACTCAACAGCCTTGGTTTCTCAAGTGACTGCCTTGCCTGGTTCGCTAACTACTTTGCAGACAGAGTTCAGTGTGTAAAATCGGAGGGCCTATTGTCCGATCCTCTGGCAGTCTCTATGGGGGTGCCAGAGGGTTCAATTCTTGGGCCAACCCTTTTCTCTATATACATCAACGATTCTGCTCTCGCTGCTGGTGACTCTCTGATCCATCTCTACGCAGATGACACCATTCTGTATACATCTGGCCCCTCTTTGGATACTGTGTTTACTAACCTTCAATCAAGCTTCAATGCCATACAACACTCCTTCCGTGGCCTCCAACTGCTCTTAAACGCTAGTAAAACTAAGTGCATGCTTTTCTATCGAACGCTGCCAGCACCCGCCCACCGGACTATCATCACTACTCTCGACGGATCCGAATTAGAATACGTGGACACCTACAAATACCTAGGCATCTGGTTAGACTATAAACTCAACTTCCAGACTCACATCAACCATCTCCAATCCAAAATTAAATCCAGAATTGGCTTCCTATTTCGCAACAAAGCCTCCTTCACTCATGCTGCCAAACATGCCCTTGTAAAACTGACTATCCTACCGATCCTTGATTTCGGCGATGTCATTTACAAACTAGCCTCCAATACTCTACTTAGCAAATTGGATGTAGTCTATCACAGTGCCATCCGTTTTGTCACCAAAGCCCCATACACTACCCACCACTGCGACCTGTATGCTCTCGTTGGCTGGCCTTCATTATATATTCGTCGCCAAACCCACTGGCTCCAGGTCATCTATAAGTCTTTATTAGGTAAATCCCCACCCTATCTCAGCTCACTGGTCACTATTGCAACACCCACCCGTAGCATGCGCTCCAGCAGGTATATCTCACTGGTCACCCCCAAAGCCAACACCTCCTTTGGTCGCCATTCCTTCCAGTTTGCTGCTGCCAATGACTGGAACGAATTGCAAAAATCATTGAAGCTAGAGGTTCCTATCTCCCTCAATAACTTTAAGCATCAGCTGTCAAAGCTGCTTATCGATCGCTGCACCTGTATATAGCCCTTCTGTAAATAGCCCACACTACTACCTCATCCCCATATTTATTTATTTTTTGTTTATTTTCACTAATCTTGCACTCCAGTATCTCTATTTGCACATCATAATTTGCACATTTTTCATTCCTGTGTTAATAATGATAATTCTGTAATTTATGTCACCACTATAGTCTATTTATTGTTCTACCTCTTAACCTTACTGCATTTTTGCACTACATTTTGCACTCTGTATATAGATTTTTCTATTGTGTTTTTGACTGTTTGTTTAATGTGTAACTCTGTGTTGTTATTTGTAACACTGCTTTGCTTTGTCTTGGCCAGGTCGCAGTTGCAAATGAGAACTTGTTCTCAACTGACCTACCTGGTTAAATAAAGGTGAAATAAAAATAAAAATAAAAAAAAAGGATACAACTGATCTCCTGCTTCTCAAGGATACAACTGATCTCCTGCTTCTCAAGGATACAACTGATCTCCTGCTTCTCAAGGATACAACGGATCTCCTGCTTCTCAAGGATACAATTGCGCTCCTGCTTCTCAAGGATACAACTGAACTCCTGCTCCCTTCTCTCCTTTTGCTTCCCAGATGAAAGGATAGGCAGTGATTGATTAAGGACTGGGGAAGCTCAGGAAGCTGCTGGAGGGATTTCCTCAACATAGTTTTTACATTGACTAGCTATTGGGATAAATGCTAAATGTGCTGCAGGAAATTGATTGAATGGGGTAAATGTTAAATGTGCTGTTGGAATTTGATTGTCGAGGTAAATGTTAAACGGGATGTAGAAAAAGGATTGACAGGGGTAAATGTTAAACGTGCTGCAGGAAATTGATTGACAGGGGTAAATGTTAAACGGGATGTAAGAAAATGATTGACAGGGGTAAATGTTAAACGTCATGTAGGAAATTGATTGACAAGGGTAAATGTTAAACGTGATGTAGGAAATTGATTGACAGGGGTAAATGTTAAACGTGCTGTAGAAATTGATTGACAGGGGTAAATGTTAAACGGAATGTAGGAAATAGACGCTTGGGATTTGTGACCCTTTTAGAGATGTTCTAAATGAACACTTGATTCACATAAACACAGCTGCATCACAGGGGGCCAAAATACACTACAATCCTAATGGTGCCATACCGTTCACACATCAACAAACTACATTGGGAGCAGAGAGGAGAGAGGAGGAGTAGGGAGCAGAGAGGAGAGAGGAGGAGTAGGGAGCAGAGGAGAGAGGAGGAGTAGGGAGCAGAAAGGAGAGAGGAGGAGTAGGGAGCAGAGAGGAGAGAGGAGGAGTAGGGAGCAGAGAGCAGAGAGGAGGAGTAGGGAGCAGAGAGGAGAGAGGAGGAGTAGGGAGCAGAGAGGAGAGAGGAGGAGTAGGAGTGAATGAATGAAAAGAAAACAGAATGTACAGAGTGAGAGTGATGAATATAATGGAAAGGCTGTGTAAGAGGAATGGTTCATTAAGGAAAAGGAACAACAAACAGACATATGAGTTAAATGAGGAGCGATAAACAGAGAGTGGGTTAAAGGCCTAAATGAGGAGGAGTGTGAGTGGCCAGGGCTCTCCCTGTATTAACATCATAGCGTATGCTTTCCTAAATCTCCTTATGAAATCTACTCCTGCCACAGTAATTACAATGAACAACTTCATATGGTACGTCTGCCTGGCTCCCAGATAAGGCAGGCCAGCGAGTGGCACAGACTCCTGCGCTTTGGAAGGGAAAATCCTTTATCTTATCTCTATCTTGGCAGAACAACCGGCTTCTGCCCAATTCCACCCTAATCTTCTGCGTAAACAATACTGATATTTCACAACCGCAGCAGAAAAAAAAGAGAAAGAGAGAGGGAGGGAGGGACCGAGGAAGAAAATGGAGGAGGAAGTAGAGGAGACAGATAACATCACTCATTTACAAAGCTCGCCCCTTCTGCCAAACACCTGGCCAACTCTCAAGTAATTTATTCTATCCTCAACTACCTCACCCTCTAAATACATCCCCAATACTCACCCTCTAATCACTGCACTACCTCACACTCTAAACAATCCTCCACTACCTCACCCTCTAAACACTCCCCCACTACCTCACCCTCTAAACACCGCACTACCTCACCCTCTAAATACATCCCCAATACTCACCCTCTAATCACTGCACTACCTCACACTCTAAACAATCCTCCACTACCTCACCCTCTAAACACTCCCCCACTACCTCACCCTCTAAACACCGCACTACCTCACCCTCTAAATACATCCCCAATACTCACCCTCTAATCACTGCACTACCTCACACTCTAAACAATCCTCCACTACCTCACCCTCTAAACACTCCCCCACTACCTCACCCTCTAAACACTGCACTACCTCACCCTCTAAACACTCCCCCACTACCTCACCCTCTAAACACTCCACTACCTCACCCTCTAAACACTCCCCCACTACCTCACCCTCTAAACACTCCTCCAATACCTCACCCTCTAAACACTCTGCTACCTCACTCTCTAAACACTCCCCCACTACCTCACCCTCTAAACACTCCTCCACTACCTCACCCTCTAAACACTCTCCCACTACCTCACCCTCTAAACACCGCACTACCTCACCCTCTAAACACTCCACTACCTCACCCTCTAAACACTCCCCCACTACCTCACCCTCTAAACACTCCCCCAATACCTCACCCTCTAAACACTGCACTAACTCACCCTCTAAACACTCCACTACCTCACCCTCTAAACACTCCCCCACTACCTCACCCTCTAAATACTCCTCCAATACCTCACCCTCTAAACACTCTGCTACCTCACTCTCTAAACACTCCCCCACTACCTCACCCTCTAAACACTCCTCCACTACCTAACCCTCTAAACACTCTTCCACTACCTCAACCTCTAAACACTCCTCCACTACCTCAGGGTCTGTGCTCACCAACTGTGTGGAATACTCCAGCGCCGCTTCAACCTTAGACTGAGCCTGGAAAGGGTCCCTGTGCTGTGGAAAACATCCTGCCTGGTCCCAGTGCCCAAGAAGGCACACCCCACTGTCCCGAATGACTTCTGACCTGTAGCACTAACTTCCCACATGAAGACCCTGGACAGGTTAGTCCTCGTTCACCTCAGGCCCCTGGTGTGTACATCACTGGACCCCCTGCAGTTCGAATACTAGCACAACATCGGGGTGGATGATGCAATCATCTACCTTCTGCAGAGGGCCTACTCTCACCTGGACAACGCAGGTAGCACTGTGAGGGTTATGTTTTTTTACTTCTCCAGTGCCTTCAACACCATTCAGCCCCTGCTACTGGGTGAGAAGATGAGGAAGAGAAAAGTGGAAGCACCCTTAGTCTCCTGGGTTACGGACTACCTGACAGGGAGGCCACAATTTGTGCGGCTACAGAGCTGTGTGTCAGAACTGGCAGTGAGCAACACAGGGCCCCCCAGGGAACGGTCCTGTCCCCCTTCCTGTTCACCCTCTACACCTCAGACTTCAGATATAACTCTGAAACATGCCACATGCAGAAGTTCTCGGATGACTCCGCAATTGTAGGGAGCATTAGGGGTGGGCAGGAGGAGGAGTACAGGAGCACAATCAATGACTTTGTGGGGGGTGTGAGCAAAACCACCTTCAGTTCAACATCAGCAAAACAAAGGAGATGGTGGTGGACTTCAGGAGAACCAAGGCCCAACCGACTGCAGTTCCTATATAGGGGATGGATGTGGAAATGGTTGGTCATACAAGTTCCTGGGAGTCCATATGGAAAGCAGACTGTAATGGGCTAGTAACACCGGTGCTATGTACAAAAAGGGCCAGAGTCGACTCTACTTCCTGAGGAGGCTCAGGTCCTTCAACGTGTGCAGTAAACTACTGCATACTTTCTACCAGTCTGTGGTGGCCAGTGCCATCTTTTTTGCAGTGGTGTGCTGGGGCGCCAACATAAATCAGGTGATTCTTCTCGGGTAAATAAGCTGATCAGGAACTCTAGCTCTGTTCTGGGGATTAACCTTGACACTCTAGATGAGGTGGAGAGGTGGAGGTGGAGAAAAGGATCCTGGCTAAACTGCTGGCATTCCATGTATAACATCAACCACCCTCTGCATGGCATGGTTATGATGTAAAGGAGCACCTTCAGTCACAGACTGATCCCACCACGGTGTGTCAGAGAGCGCTACAAGAGGTCCTTCCTGCCGGCGGCTATTAGACTATTTAATGCCTCACCTGGGTGCCGTGCCGTCGGCAACATAGACCTGGAGCTGTTGGGGTGTTAGGACCTAGTTTAACAATTAGGCATCCATCCATCTGTGAGTAACTTTCTGGTCTGTAATCACTCATTCACTCAGGACTTATTCATTCAGCACTCATTCATTCAGGACTGTATATACAGTATATATTCATACACAGTCGTTATATCATATCACGTGCAATATTGTAAGTCATTCTTGGACTGAATTTACGTAGTCATTCACTCAGGACTGTACATTAGTATCCTGTCAGTAAGTATCTTTTTTCATTGCATATAGTATATCAAATGTACAATACGTGCATTTATCTGTAATTAAACCCTGTACTAGGGACTGTTTTTTAAGTTCATTATTATTATTACCCTAATTTATATCATACGCACATTTAGCTATTTAAGTATCTCTTCCTGACATTTACCTGTACATTTAATTTATTTAACTATGCAAATATTCAAATATTAATTTACCTATATATTTAACCAGACTGTATACTAAGTAAACTATTATTACCCTCACTAATATCATACGCACATTTAGCTATTTAAGTATCTTTTTCCTGCAGAGTGCCTACAATTTGATCCGCATCCGGGAGGGGGATGAATGGAAGTCAGCCTTCAGCACAATGTCTGGGCACTACGAGTACTTGGTGATGCCTTTTGGATTAGCCAATGCTCCGTTGGTGTTCCAGGACATACTTGGGCGTCAGGTGGTCGTGTATATCGACGACATCCTGATCTACTTGGACACCTTGGAGGAGCACATCCGGGTAGTCCTGGGACGCCTCCTGTAGAAACATCTGTACGTCAAAGCGGAGAAGTGCCAGTTCCATCATGCCACCGTCTCCTTCTTGGGAAATCGGATCAGCCCGCAGGGAGTGGTTATGGAGGAGAGGAAGGTCAATGCAGTCAGTTACTCTGGAGAGAGAACCCGTGCCGGCTACCTGTCCTCGGGAGCACACCTACATTCCCACAGAGGAAAGGGTTTGGCTATTGACCTGGGCGCAGACATCCCTTGCCGCTGGACACCCAGGTATCACCCGCACCACTCAATCCATTAATTACTGATAGACCACCTTGGCGCAGGACATCGCCCGCTAAGTCAACTCCTGCTCCGTATGTGCCCAAACCAAATCTCCCCGACAAGTTCCAGCAGGGAAACTCCTTCCCCTCCCCATGGACCCCGAGCCAGACTAAACCTGTGGCTGGAGCCGTGTCTACTCCTGCTCCCCCGCTCCGACACTTGACGTCGCCTGTCTTCTAACCACCGGGCCAGGCAACCTATCATTACGCACACCTGTCAGCCATCATTACGCACACCTGAACTTCATCACTCCCTGATTACTTCCCTTTTATCTAGCACTCCATTGTATCACCCATTAGGTAGTATTGTTTCCTGTTTTCATGTTTAGACGCTACTTCTGTTTGTATTCACTCCATGTTCGTTCCTATTAAACTCACTGACTGCACCTGCTTCCTGATTCCCTGCGTCTCCATTACAGCCTTAATGTGTATAGCTGATACGTTATCTGTGAGAAAGGACCAGTCTGGTAAATACAGCAAATCTTTCCTTGGATTTCTCTCTATATTTTATCATTAGATAGAGTGGTAATCTGTAGCCAGGCTGTTTTAACAGTGAGTGGGACAGTTATACAGTTACAGTATGTAAGAATCAGGCCAATGAAACACTAACTCACATATTCTACAAAGATTTAGTTTATCTTCTATTCATGTGCCATAAGGTTACCTCCCTTAGACCATTTACCTCCTCCCTCTCTATATATCTATCCTCCATATCTCTCTCTTCCCTCTCTCTCTCTCCTCCCTCTCTCTCCTCAGTCCATTTGTGTTTTGTCCTCTCTCAGAGGTGAAGAGCCTCATAATTCGGTCCGTCGATGGGGCGAGATAACCCTCAGGGCTCTGGTAAATTAACTTGATTTCATCAGTCCCACTCACACCTCCTAGGTCCAGGTGTCAGAGAGAGAAGGAATGGGTCACACATCATTACAGTACATTACCGATGTCAACACGTTAGTCAATGACAATGTCAATACACTCCCTTACATCGATGCTGGTCTGCTACCTTTACATATGGTGACAGTCATTCCAGCTACAGTGTTCAATGATACAATATCTATAGTCATAATTAATAACACAATACACAGAGGCAAGGGTCTCCCCAACTACCTTCTAATAAATTAATAATATATACAAATAATGGAAAAGGGCTGGTTCAGCGAAGAACAAGTAAGAGTGTGTAACCTACCTAGTCTGGTGTTAAGGTGTGTAACCTACCTAGTTTGGTGTGAGAGTGTGTAACCTATCTTGTCTAGTTTTAGAGTGTGTAACCTACCTAGTCTGGTGTGAGAGTGTGTAAACTACCTAGTATGGTGTGAGAAGTGTAACCTACCTAGTCTGGTGTAAGAGTGTGTAACCTACCTAGTCTGGTGTGAAAGTGTGTAACCTACCTAGTCTGGTGTGAGAGTGTGTAACCTACCTAGTCTGGTGTGAGAGTGTGTAACCTACCTTGTCTGGTGTGAGACTGTGTAACTTACCTAGTCTGGTGTGAGAGTGTGTAACCTACCTAGTCTGGTGTGAGAGTGTGTAACCTACTTAGTCTGGTGTGAGCGTGTGTAACCTATCTAGTCTGGTGTAAGAGAGTTTAACCTACCTAGTCTGGTGTGTAACCTACCTAGTCTGGTTTTAGACTGTGTAACTTACCTAGTCTGGTGTGAGAGTGTGTAATCTACCTAGACTGGTGTGAGAGCGTGTAACCTACCTAGTCTGGTGTGAGAGTGTAAACTACCTAGATTGGTGTGAGAGTGTGTAACCTACCTAGTCTGATGTAAGAGAGTGTAACCTACCTAGTCTGGTATGAGAGTGTAAACTACCTAGATTGGTGTGAGAGTGTGTAACCTACCTAGTCTGATGTAAGAGAGTGTAACCTACCTAGTCTGGTGTTTGTTGAGTGCAACAGATGCATCATCGCTAGGGCTGTGGTGTTCACAAAATTTTATGAGCCGGTGATTGTTAAACAAATAATTGACGGTTAATTAATATAAACACATCTCCTGGCTTCCACACATAGCCTACAGACCTTTTATAGACCTTTTAAAAAGTCTAATAAATCCATGTAATATAGGCTACACCTTCACAATAAATACTTTTTTTGTCACAATAGCATTCTCTGAGTTGTCCTTATCCTATGTCCTGATCTGGCTATGCCATATGGCTGTGGGCTATGCTAGTTTATTTAGCAGACTAGATTTTCTTAGAATTTCTTGGAAAGCTAGCCAACGTTAGCCAGTTAGCTTGGGTGCTTGACTGCTGTTGTTAGGACAGAACACTCAGATCAACCCTACTCCTCGGCCAAAGCATCCAGTGTGCGTTCTGAATTTACAAACTGACAATCTGACAACACTCCTTTAGTCTTTGGTTGTTTAGTACATGGTCTCACATGTGAATCCTTTAAGAGATGGGTGGGGCTAAGGCTTAAGAGGGTGTGAATGATGTAGAATGGGTGTCGACAAAGAAGTTACAAGTTTATTAACTTTCAAAGCAGAATGAATTTCCCATTGTTCCTCAACTGTAGTGTATGATATACCATTTTCTAGCGCTGAGTCTCTACTTTTATCCAAAGTAAAAAACACAATTTCGAATTTTGATACATAACCCCGAATCAAGCCGGTCGGTCACATTTGACAAGCACTTGATAATGCCTCAAATTTCCCGGCGGCATACCCTTTGTGTGGTTGTAATGCACCCTAAAAAATCCATGCCTTTTGCGGCCAGTGGCTGTTGTGACCTTACGCTGCATATAATAATAATAATTCCCTTCTCCCTGAGTGCTGTGTGCTCCGAAGCACCTCTCACTCACATGGCTCTCCATCACTTGATCGGGTCTTTCTCACAGGCTACAAGTGAAGACAGACACATCTGGGAAGCAACTGCATGCATCCTTATCCAATTCCGAGGAGCATATTGAAGATATTGGAAGAACTGTCCACATTTACTTTTTGTCAGCCAACAAGATGAGTAGGCCTAACGAACAGAATAAGCACTATCCTATGTCAATCCACTATCTCCCATAGTACAAACGTTGACCTATTCTATTCTGTGCAATAAATAAATATTCCAAACATAGTCTGGGACAGTTGTAGGATGCGATAGATCCCAAATTAATACAATTAGCAGCATCAAAAACCTTTCTTATGCAACGAGGCTGACACAACAGATCAGAACATTTAGCTTAAAATGTTGATAAACTATTAGGCTACTTCTTCACATTATAAGCGCAGCAATGCACAAACGGCAGTAGGCTTTAAGCACGAATGTTCCATTAGCTGAAAACACCATTCTCAAAAGTGACCACAAATGTGATTATGCATGTAATGCTTTTATTATAAATGTGCATTTTTATGGTGAAAATTATCTTCCCCAAACTTGAAACTCCCTCTGTGTATGTATGTCGTTAGGCTCTACACCCCTTGTAAAGTGGATTAATGTGCTTCATTTTAGGAAGTTTTTTGGCCACTTCCGTTGTCTTATGGGCTAGGATACATGAGACGTGCTACTATGATTTGAAAACAAATGACATTGTTTCTTGCCTTACGCTGGGCATCATTAAAAAAATATAATATATAATTCACAAGTGATAGGCTAATATTGTCTTTAAATATACTAAATAATATGTGTGGAATTTATTTTGATTTAGAATGCACCATTATCCTGCACCTGTCTCGAAACATGTTGTCTATGCACTTAAATAGCGAATGGAGGAAGCTTTTCCCATAGTTAATTTTCATGCCAGCCAGGTAAGTTATACTCCTTTTGTAAAGAGAAGCAATGTGCTTAATATTAGGAAAGTTGATACATAAATATAGTAGGCCTATTTGACTGCCTTCATGACTCTTGACTGCCGGTGTGGCAGTAATATGGTCACCGCAACAGACCTAATCATGGCTTCTAGAGCTGTTTGCAAGAGAGGGATTGTTTTGACCAATCTACTCCAAAACAAGATTAAGGGGACAGGATCATGTTCGATTGTCGACTACAATAGCCACAATTGTGAAACAAGTCAGTTGGGAGCGGTATCACACACAGGACATACTTGGAACGCAGGGCAGGGAGTAATCCTTCTTCTTAAAAACCGCAGGAGAAATTAAACCCATTTTGAGCGACTGTGATCAACAAGGTAGACCACTACTGTAGGTAGCTAGTGTGGACGGGAGCTCATAGAGATGTGCCAGGGACCACATCGTAGGTGCAGGACAAAATCTTTTTTTTTTGTTGAGAATATTGTTTTTTGTGAGAACATTGTATTGTGGGTGTACAAGATGTGTGTGTGTGTGTGTGTGTGTGTGTGTGTGTGTGAGGGCGTGCAGGTGCGTATGTGTATTTGTGTCTGTCTATTTTCATTTTCTCAGCTCCCTGGACAAAGGACCTCAGAGAGTGAGTGATCTCTGCTCGTCTCTGTGTACTGAATGAGTCAGGCTGCCATGTCTATCTTCAGACATGACTCAGCGATCACTTAAGCGAGCAGAGATGGAGACAAGCCGTACACCACTGTCGGAGAGAGAGGGATTGTACAGTAATCGGAATGGAGACAAGCCGTACACCACTGTCGGAGAGAGAGGGATTGTACAGTAATCGGAATGGAGACAAGCCGTACACCACTGTCGGAGAGAGAGGGATTGTACAGTAATCGGAATGGAGACAAGCCGTACACCACTGTCGGAGAGAGAGGGATTGTACAGTAATCGGAATGGAGACAAGCCGTACACCACTGTCGGAGAAAGAGGGATTGTACTATCACAAGTTAATCACTTTTTAAACAGGATCAGAAACAATAATCAAATGGGAGGTTCTAATCTAAGAGGACTGAGAGAGCTCTCTAATGGGAGGTTCTAATCTAAGATAACGGAGAGAGCTCTCTAATAGGAGGTTCTAATCTAAGAGGACTGAGAGAGCTCTCTAATGGGAGGTTCTAATCTAAGAGGACGGAGAGAGCTCTCTAATGGCAGGTTCTAATCTAAGAGGACTGAGAGAGCTCTCTAATGGGAGGTTCTAATCTAAGAGGACTGAGAGAGCTCTCTAATGGCAGGTTCTAATCTAAGAGGACGGAGAGAGCTCTCTAATGGCAGGTTCTAATCTAAGAGGACTGAGAGAGCTCTCTAATGGGAGGTTCTAATCTAAGAGAACTGAGAGAGCTCTCTAATGGCAGGTTCTAATCTAAGAGGACTGAGAGAGCTCTCTAATGGGAGGTTCTACTCTAAGAGGACTGAGAGAGCTCTCTAATGGCAGGTTCTAATCTAAAAGGACGGAGAGAGCTCTCTAATGGCAGGTTCTAATCTAAGAGGACTGAGAGAGCTCTCTAATGGGAGGTTCTAATCTAAGAGAACTGAGAGAGCTCTCTAATGGCAGGTTCTAATCTAAGAGGACTGAGAGAGCTCTCTAATGGGAGGTTCTAATCTAAGAGGACTGAGAGAGCTCTCTGACCCTATGACTGATAGATTGTGATCATTATGTGCTGAATGTGTATCCCTATTGGTGTATGTATGTGTGTGTGTGTGTGTGTGTGTGTGTGTGTGTGTGTGTGTGTGTGTGTGTGTGTGTGTGTGTGTGTGTGTGTGTGTGTGTGTGTGTGTGTGTGTGTGTGTGTGTGTGTGTGTGTGTGTGTGTGTGTGTGTGTGT
Organism: Thymallus thymallus; assembly: GCA_023634145.1. Lineage (NCBI taxonomy): Eukaryota > Metazoa > Chordata > Actinopteri > Salmoniformes > Salmonidae > Thymallus > Thymallus thymallus. Next base: position 9,397,468 of record CM042388.1, on the reverse strand, counting down.
GTGTGTGTGTGTGTGTGTGTGTGTGTGTGTGTGTGTGTGTGTGTGTGTGTGTGTGCGTGTGTGTGTGTTACTGTCTCCTCACATATCTTTCGGGCCACAGTGCAGTGGTCTGATATGGACTGGGCGCTTGGTTGACCCGGTTAGGGGAGCAAAGAGCGGTGAGCGGCCCAGAGAGGTGAGTGTGTCTGGGGCTGTTTGTCCTGGCTGTCCCCCTGTCAGAACTGGAGGCTGGACCCTGATGTGACGGCTGGAGAGGCAGATGAGACAGGATGAGAGATGATCCCTGAACGGAGAGAAAAACAACTCCAGTTAGATGGCCCACAACCAACATGATGATAATGTGTAAACGAGAAATCACCGCCCTCCACCCCCTTCCTCCCCTTGTATGTCCCGCCCGATCATCCTCACAGAGTGGTGAGCTCAATATAGTCTGAGAGAAACACACACAGTGAAAAATCATATTTTCCAAACTAACATGCTAACAATCAAGCAGCCAACCAGGCTTCTGTCAGTTCTGAGGTCTCAGTGGCTTGGCTCTGGATAGCTTAGCTAGCTGACCACTGGTGTCTTTGTTTTGGCAGGGTGGTGTCCCATTGAGACCAAGGTGTCTTTTACAAGGGAGACCTGCATGAGAAACAATTACCAATCAAGAAAGCATAGGAGCATAAATAATAATAACATTTGAGTGACCTCCCACTGATCACAACCATGACCTCTAATGTAGTACTTTATAGCCAGGGCCAGGAGTTTTCTTGACTATGTGATCGGATAAATATAAAAATAAATAAATAAAAACTCTATTCATTCATAGAATGCAGTGACATCTCTCACACTATGTTTCCTCATTCCCCTTTAATGGTTTTATTAGAGGTGGTAACAATGTATGATTAGGGGCGTGTTCCCGTCCTTTTAGAGTGTTAATAAGACATGGCAGCCAGCGCAGCAGAGCAAGATGGACCTGCTGCATTGTCTGGGAGGGAGAACATGATTATTAGTCAATTATGCACATCATTGGAAAGAGAATGTGAAGAGGTGAAGACGGTAAAAGCAGCAGTCAGACATCCAGTCAGCCTGCCAGCCAGTCAGTCAGCCAGCCAGCCAGCCAGCCAGCCAGCCAGACAGTTGTCTTCTGACGGTAATTAAACTCATGGTATTAAAAGTGTGTTGCGCCTCCTCCAGGAAGACAGAGGAGAAGATCTGCTGTGATACCTCTATCTCTCTCTCCACCACCACCCCTCCCCTCCGCTTTCCACCACACAGGGCAGACTCAGTTACTTCGCAGCTTTGGGTTATGTTCTGAGCCTGATAACGGCACCTTCGATCTCTCAGCAGCCTCCTGTTTGTGACGGTACAGTAGGTAGATTGTTGGAAGAATTACCTGGATACTGATCAGCTCTACAACCACAGCCAGCATACCATCGTATACCTGAATGAGACCTGTATAGCTTTTATGTATGAGTGCATCTAAGCTGAATGTGAAATACACAATGATACACAATGATACTCTATATGTTCACTAAATACACTACGATACACTATATATACACTAGGATACAATATCTAAAAACTATATATACACACTATATATAACATATATATACACACACACACTCTGGGTCAAAAGTTCATTCATTCAAGGGGTTTTCTTTATTTGCACTATTTTTTACATTGTAGAATAAAAGTGAAGACATCAAAACTATGACATGACACATATGGAATCATGTAGTTATCAAAAAAAGTGTTATATGTTTTTATATTTGATATTCTTCCAATAGCCACCCTTTGCCTTGATGACAGCTTTGCACACTTTTCCATCAGTCTTGAAGGAGTTCCCACATATGCTGAGCACTTGTTGGCTGCTTTTCCTTGACTGCGGTCCGACTCATCCCAAACCATCTACATTTGGTTGAGGTTGGAACCAAAAATGTCAAATTTCCACTGGTCTAATGTCCATTGTGCGTGTTACACACATATATATATATATATACACACACACATATATACACACATACATATATACACACATACACTATGATTTTTTTATATTTTTTTTATTTCACCTTTTTTTAAACAGGTAGGCCAGTTGAGAACAAGTTATCATTTACAACTGCGACCTGGCCAAGACAAAGCAAAGCAGTGCGACAAAAACAACAACACAGAGTTACACATGGGATAAACAAACATACAGTCAATAACACAATAGAAAATCTATGTACAGTGTGTACAAATGTAGTAAGATTAGGAAGGTAGGGCAATAAATAGGCCATAGTGGCGAAATAATTACAAATTAGCATTAACACTGGAGTGATAGATGTGCAGATGATGATGTACAAAGGAAGATACTGGGCTGCCAATGAGCAAAAATAATAATATATTAATATGGGAATGAGGTAGTAGGGTAGGCTATTTACAGATGGGCTGTATACAGGTGCAGTGATCGGAAAGCTGCTCTGACAGCTGATACACTATGATACACTATAAAACACTATAAATACACTATCTATATATTATATACACTATGATACACTATATATACAGTACGATACACTATAATACACTATGTATACATTACATATATATACACACTATCATACACTATGATATTCTGTATATACACTATGACACAATATGTATACACTATAATACACTGTGATACAATATTATACACTATTATAAACTATTATACAACATGATACACAATGATACACAATATATTCACTAAATACATTATGATACACTGTATGTACACTATGATACACTATATATACACTATGGTACACTATGGTACACTATGATACACTATATATATACACACTCTATGAAACACTATGATACACTATATATACACACTATGATACAATATGTATACACTATGACACACTATGATGCACTATGATACACGATATACACACTATGATGCACTATATTTAGATGAATTGGGATATCAACTATCCAGCCTCTTTGCAACATAAACCTAAGAGACTTTATTCAACCACTTCATCTCACCTGGGTACACAGACACACTCATTAGATCCCTCCCTCCCAAGCCTCCCTCCCTCCCTCTTGCTGTCTATGATTACCATTCCATAAGCATATGCATGGAAGGCTGCTTGCCCCTCTCTCTCTCTCTCTCTCTCTCTCAAACAGGGAGTTGTGGTAAATTACATTGCCAATTCAAATCCAGCCACTAATGCATCTCATTCAGACCGTGGCTCTGCTGTCCCTGGAGTTATCTGTGTCAGCCAGCCCAGCCTTGCATGTCATGTCAACGGTCTATTGAAAAGGAGCAAGAAGGTTACCTGCATACACTGCCCTGAGCCAGGACAGAGGGGGGGAGTGGGAGAGGAGCGGGGGTGGTGGTGGTGGGCCGGAATGAAAAATGAATCAGTGTAGTGTCCCCGGCGAGTCAAAGTGATGTTTTAATTTGTGCAGGAAAGAGGCCACGTCGGAGGCTGGGCGTAGTTCTAATTAAACTGATACAGCTCTCAGAATTGGCTGGTACCCCGTCGGCGTTGTCATGCGCCTGCCTCCCTCATCTTCAAACTATTTCAAAATCAATTATCTCAACAAACCAGCTGTAAGGACTGTGTGCCAGCCACTTACTCCTGAAGTGAATAACTTATTTGAAATTCATTACTGCATTGAGTGAACGCAGAGGCCCTCCAAGATTCCATTTTATTTTCTTTTTCATTACCTTTTTTTTTTATAAACCGCTGTCTGGTCCGGTTTTAATCCCCCCCCCCCCTTGTTTTCTACTTCTTTAACCCGAGCGATTGTCATGCAATGGTAACCCCGCCCCCCCACTGCAGGCTGCCAGGCTCCGGGGGAGGAGCTTGATTGGCTTCTTTCATTTATTTATCTCATGCAAATCACAGAACTCCCAGAGATGCATCCCTTTGCCCATGAATATTTATGGGTAAAGGATGGAGGGGGAGTGGATGAGTATTTGTGGAGGGGGTGGTAGTGTGTGTGTAGGTGTGTCTGTGCGAGTGTGTGTGTGTATTTGGTAGTGAGTGGGGGGGCAAGAAGGATTGTTTTAAATATTATCTTTGTGCTGTCACAGTGACTGAGCATTAGAGGCACTTCCACATTTAAATGATGCATTTTCAAATTTTCCATCTGTGGGGCGGGGGGTTGGGGGGGGGGGGGGGGGTGGCAGGCAGGCAGGCAGTGGGTGAGCGCATTGAGGGGAGTGTGTTATTGTGCACGTGTGAGTTTGTGCTAGTGTCTGTGCATCTGATGTACACACCAGTGTGTGTGGCAAGGCCTAGTTGTGTGTCAAGGACATTAGCAGCATGGACGTCTGATAGACACAACTGTGGAGGGGAAGTGAAAGTGAGTTGATGCAATGTCACTCTTGCTCTGGTCTTCATCTCTCTCCCTCCCTCTCCTTCACTCCTTCTCTCCCTCCCTTCCGCTCTCTCTCCTTTTGTAAGCCTTTCACACAGGATCAGGCAGACAGGAGAGAGGTAGAGGAGCGAGGCAGAGGAGAGAGGGAGAGAGCTTTATCAGCAAGTGGGCCTGACACGCCTGCCACCCGTATCCCCGCTGAGGCCTGTGTACCGAGACAGGAGGTGTCACATCCCCACATCGCTGCCTTTGTGCCACCAGCTGCACTTCTGAGGACGATCTCTCTCACCACAAACAGGGCTGGCTGCGGCTGGAGCTGGAGCTGGGCTGTCAACATGGGGGGAACATGGGCCAATGACACTCACAGACAGATATAAACAGGGGCTCCTTGCACCAGGGAAGTCCACTGTTACTGTCCGGAGTTGGGGCACTGACTGTATTATGTGCAGTAGGGATATCTTTCCTTATTGAGAGGGTGCTATTAGTAGTGGGTGGGAGTAGTTCAGAACACTACTGTTGTGGTGCCTATATTGTGTTTGCAGCAGGTCATAAAGCTAATTTCAATGGGGCTGTTTGAGAATACCGCCGAACGTGTTCCATGTTTAACCTTGATATCAGAGGTAGTTCATCCGAGCCGTCCATCAAGCAATCGGACCGTGACTTTACCTCTCTGACAAAACACTGTGTTCTATTGACTGGAGTGGAGGTGGAGGTATAGGAGGTAGGTAGGGGGGTGTGAGGGTTGGAGTGGAGGTGGAGGTATAGGGGGTATGTGGGGGGGTCCCCTCCCTCCCTCTCTCCTCTGCTCCTCCCTCCCTCTCTCCTCTGCTCCTCCCTCCCTCTCTCCTCTGCTCCTCTCTCTCTTCTCTACTCCTCCCTCTCTCATCTGCGCCTCCCTCCCTCTCACCTCTGCTCCTCCCTCTCTCCTCTGCTCCTCCCTCCCTCTCTCCTCTGTCTCAGGCAGATCAGCAGCCCTACAGCCCCAACACACAGGAAGGGAATCAACAACAGGAACCTTAGCTAGGAAAATGGGGTCAAATTGTCTTTCAGTTGCCGCAATCTTCAAATCGTTTCTAAATTACTGGAGGAGTGAGTGCCCACAATTTGTTTCTATTCTGAGGAGTCGGATGAGAGGGCCACTTCAGTTACTTAATTTCAGAATTTGATGAACACACAAACATGTACCATGAGCCATTACTGCTCTGTGATGTTCTCTTTATAGTCCTATGAAACAGATAGTGTTTGCATGCAGAGGGAAGATGGGAGAGATTATCCAGAAGAAAGCCATTAACGAACATGTTTAAATACAGCAAGAACATTTCAGCCATTCTGGCAGTCTGAATTCTGCACAAGGAATTATTTGATAAATATCATTGTAGCATAATACAGATTATATTAATTATATGATCAATTCTGATCTGTGTGTGTGTGTGTGCGCGTGAGTGCGTGCACATGTGTGTGTTATTCTTAAAGCATACTACAGTGTATTTGTTCTATGTCTCAAAAAGATTTCCTGGTAATGTAAAAAACTTTTTTTTGAGAATGGTAACAATATAATAGATAAATAATTTATTTGTATCGTATAGTATATATAGTATTTATAATGTGTCATGGTGTATTATATTGTATTATAGTGTATCATAGTGTATAATAGTGCATATATAGTGTATCATAGTGTATATACAGTGTATATATAGTGTATCGTAGTGTATTTTAGTGTATTATAGTGTATCATAGTGTATCATAGTGTATCATATTGTATTATAGTGTATCATAGTTTATCATAGTGTTTATTTTTGTAAATATAGTGTATCATAGTGTATATATAGTGTATAATAGTGTATTACAGTGTATATATAGTGTTTTCTAGTGTATCATAGTGTATATATAGTGTATAGACAGTGTATTGTGTATATATAGTGTATCATAGTGTATATATAGTGTATAATAGTGTATTACAGTGTATATATAGTGTTTTCTAGTGTATCATAGTGTATATATAGTGTATAGACAGTGTATTGTGTATATATAGTGTATCATTGTGAATATATAGTGTATTATAGTGTATCATAGTATATATATAGTATATCATAGTGTATATATAGTGTATCATAGTGTATAATAGTGAATCATAGTGTATATATAGTGCCATAGTGCATCATATTGTATCATAGTGTATATATAGTGTATCATAGTGTATATACAGTGTATCATAGTGTAGATATAGTGTATATATAGTGTATTATAGTGTATCATAGTGTTTATATAGTATATATATAGTGTATCATAGTGAATATACTGTATATTGTGTATATATATAGTGTATCATAGTGTATATACTGTATATTGTGTATATATATAGTGTATCATAGTGTATATAGTATACTATATTGTATCATGATTATACACCTTGGCTTGGTATGTAATGTGTTCATTATTGATTATACACCTTGGCTTGGTATGTAATGTGTTCATTATTGATTATACACCTTGGCTTGGCATGTAATGTGTTCATTAATGATTATAGTCAATCTATGGTGGCTACATTTTGCTTCATAAGCTCATTCAGGATCATTGGCTGGTTGACACCACATATTTGGTTGTGGACTAAGAGGGTAATCTCATGCCCCTGTGTAAACTGGAGAAAAATTAAATCAAATCCGCTGTCATTGAGCAATAAGAAGTGCTGAAAGTGGCACAGAGAGCAGGCTCTGCACAGACATGCACTTTCAGGGGTATATTTGACAGACAGACACACGCTAACACACACACATGCACACACACACACACACACACACACACACACACACACAAACACACACAGAGCTTTGAGTTTGTTTGTGATTCAGATTGACAGGGCTCTTAGGAAGCGGTGTGCTTACTGTAATTACACGCACTTGAGAAATACCCAGTTGGAGAGTTGCGTGGAGAGTGTTATCAACTCTCACGTCTTACATTCCTGCCCAGATTAGGACCAGACCTCTGTGTTCACTGCAATCCTATCTGGGAGAAGAAATACACACCTGTCTGTCCCACAGGCCTGTGTCCACATCATCATCATCATCATCAACTCCTCTGTCATTATCACCTGGCTACATCATCATCATTGTCACTACCAACCATCATGACCAAACAACCAGTCACTCTTTCTTACAACACTTCCCAAGTCATTTATTTTAAAGTTTGGCATGACTGCGGTTCCGAACCATCTTCTCTATAGCAAGAAAATCAGAGGCTTCTGCACATGTGTCGGTTTCTCTACTTGACGCAGTCTCTGCTTTTCTCGTTCAGCTGCCCAGAGAACAAGCTTCTAATAACAGAGTAATCTAATAACAGAGTATAACGTTACTGTAAGGCAAAAAACACCACCTAACGTCTTGAGATTTTAAAGAGATTCCAGTCACTATGGATAGTTTCCAAAATATATCTTCCTTAAAATAATATCCTGGAAGGTCAATGGTCAGTACAGGAAATTATGTCAGTGAACAAAGAGATGTTGAGAGGAATGGACAATAATAATATGGCCTGTATGACACTTCCTGTATTCTCTACTATTCCAGTCAGTGACTGTCTGAGAATGAGTGCTGCTCAAAGGCCTTGCTCCGTTGTGTGACCTCTCTGCACCAGCAGCAGATAACTACCGCTCCACTCAGGAACTTGAATTACCTGAGAACACCATTATGCCAGGTTAATAAAGAGACTCTTCCTCTTCCAACTCTCTCTCTCTCCCTGCACTCACATTTAAGCCCTAAGCTACCGTGCTGCCTTTTTGCATAGCAGGCATGCGGAGCGTTGTGTCCCTGAACATAATTCCGAACCCTGCCGTCAGATCTCGGCCCACAAGCTGGAAGACACTTTCATTAAGTCTGTAATTTCCTGCACACCGTGATTCTTTAAATGGCTAAGTTTAGGATGGGCATTCATTAAATACCCCCACAGAAACTGTCAACCCTGTTGGCCTTGGCTCACCAGAATGGCTTACCCTGGAGCTGCTGGCTTTTCCCTGACATCACTCTCCGCCCCTTGTCTCGCCCTGCCATCACCAAGCTTTTCCTATTATCCATCCACTCCACGCTCCTGCCGCCGTCTCTACAGCCCCCGCTGCCTCCACCAAGATGAATGCAGCCTTCCTCAAAGTTCCAAACAAGGAATTAATTATGCCCTTCTGGATCTAAAAACAATGATTATTATTGCATCGCTCGTCCTCAAAGCAGTTCAACCCCTCCACTCCTTTGAAGTGCACTAACCGCTGATGACATTATTAGCTGAAGAAGACAATCTAATCATGGCCCCTTTTCACCCTGTTCACCCTGTTAGAGGTCTGAGCCTTCGATAGGACTATACTAGTGCTTTAATAATTCATTAATTAATAATTAGCCAATCTCACAAACACTGTTTTCTCATTAGAGAGCTAGTGACCCTTGTGATCATTCTCAGAGTGTAGTGCAAATGACTGAGTTCATGAAGTAGAGAGGAGAACGCAGCTCCTAATGACTGAGTTCATGAAGGAGAGAGGAGAACCCAGCTCCTAATGACTGAGTTCATGAAGGAGAGAGGAGAACCCAGCTCCTAATGACTGAGTTCATGAAGTAAAGAGGAGAACGCAGCTCCTAATGACTGAGTTCATGAAGGAGAGAGGAGAACCCAGCTCCTAATGACTGAGTTCATGAAGGAGGGAGGAGAACCCAGCTCCTAATGACTGAGTTCATGAAGGAGAGAGGAGAACCCAGCTCCTAATGACTGAGTTCATGAAGGAGAGAGGAGAACCCAGGTCCTAACGGCTGAGTTCATGAAGGAGAGAGGAGAACCCAGCTCCTAATGACTGAGTTCATGAAGGAGAGAGGAGAACCCAGCTCCTAATGACTGAGTTCATGAAGGAGAAAGGAGAACCCAGCTCCTAATGACTGAGTTCATGAAGGAGAGAGGAGAACCCAGCTCCTAATGACTGAGTTCATGAAGGAGAGAGGAGAACCCAGCTCCTAATGACTGAGTTCATGAAGGAGAGAGGAGAACCCAGCTCCTAATGACTGAGTTCATGAAGGAGAGAGGAGAACCCAGCTCCTAATGACTGAGTTCATGAAGGAGAGAGGAGAACCCAGCTCCTAATGACTGAGTTCATGAAGGAGAGAGGAGAACCCAGCTCCTAATGACTGAGTTCATGAAGGAGAGAGGAGAACCCAGCTCCTAATGACTGAGTTCATGAAGGAGAGAGGAGAACCCAGCTCCTAATGACTGAGTTCATGAAGGAGAGAGGAGAACCCAGCTCCTAATGACTGAGTTCATGAAGGAGAGAGGAGAACCCAGCTCCTAATGACTGAGTTCATGAAGGAGAGAGGAGAACCCAGCTCCTAATGACTGAGTTCATGAAGGAGAGAGGAGAACCCAGCTCCTAATGACTGAGTTCATGAAGGAGGGAGGAGAACCCAGCTCCTAATGACTGAGTTCATGAAGGAGAGAGGAGAACCCAGCTCCTAATGACTAAGTTCATGAAGGAGAGAGGAGAACCCAGCTCCTAATGACTGAGTTCATGAAGGAGAGAGGAGAACCCAGCTCCTAATGACTGAGTTCATGAAGGAGGGAGGTTACACGTTGTGTGTTACACGTGAGCCGGAGACAAGACAGCCAGGCAGTTTATTTTCATGCCGTATCATAACGCCAGCAGATTTTCAGACATGCTCACTTTGGCTCTCTGTCAGTAGCATAGCTGCCGACTCTGCATGGATGAAGAGACAGAAAAAACACCTTCACTCACACCTCCTGGCTTTTACACAGAAATGCACTTTTCCGACAGGCTGTCTTTGGAGAGGCGAGGACATCTTCCGTGGAAAGAATGAGCAGCTCAGATATCCTAATAGACCAGACATAGCTCTTCCTGGTCCCCTCCCCTTGAGACGGGTTTCACTCTGCTATGTGTATGTTGCTCTGACAGCGTCCCCGTCACTGAGGAAGAGACCGCTATCAGCCTTACCCAACACACTCCATCACTGAGAGGGAGAGAGAGACCACCACCACCCTTCCACTCCCACAGTCATGTAGAGTGTGCCAGCATACTCTGGAAATTGAATCAATAAAAGAAAATACTTTCTGATCCAAAAGGTCAGCTCTATTCTGAAGTCTTTGTATGTAAGTCTGTCTTCCTATACATACAATACCTGCTTATCAATAAAAGGCTAAGCTGTATTAAAGGACACATGGTTGGAAGGAAGTGATTACTTTTAAAGGCTCTGTGCTCACAGCTTCCTACTGTTAAATGGCAAACTGGGCCCTCCCGAGTGGCGCAGCGGTCTAAGGCACTGCATCACAGTGCTAGAGGCATCACTACAGACCCAGGTTAGATCCCAGGCTGTGTCGCAACCGGCCGCGACCGGTAGACCGGCGTACAATTGGCCCAGCATCATCTGGGTTAGGGGAGGATTGTCCTTGTTCCATCATGCTCTATCGACTCCTTATAGCCAGGCGCATGCACGTTGAGACAGTGGCCAGATGTATGGTGTTTCCTCCGACACATTGGTGCGTATGGCTTCTGGGTTAAGCGGGCAAGAAGCAGTGTGGCTTGGCAGTGTCGTGTTTCAGATGGGACGCATGGCTCTCGACCTTCGCCTCTCCCGAGTCCGTACGGGAGTTGCAGCGATGGGACGAGACTGGAACTACCACCTGGGGAGAAAAATAAAAATGAAATGGCAAACTGAACTCACTCATCCTCACGACGAGTGTGTCAGTTTAATGTAGGTGCAGACCATTGTATATATGATTTAGTGACCTACCTACTAACTGGGACTTTAAATGATTTGTAAGTCTTCAAAGTTGTGTTCATTATACAATATAGACAGTTTAATGGTTAGAGGAGAGCATTAAACATAATAGAGTTGATTTATTTATTTATTTAGAAAAAGATGCACTGAGTACAAACCAGGGGTCTGAATTGTTCAAATGTAAAAGGAGTCTGCAGACGAGTAAGAGTACTGGATTGGTAAGGAGTCATCGGAATACTGAACCACTGTACAACTTCACTACAGTTCATTAGCTGGAATACATAACCACTGTATAACTTCACTAGAGTTCTTTAGCTGGAATATTGAACCACTGTACAACTTCACTACAGTTCATTATCTGGAATATTGAACCACTGTACAACTTCACTACAGTTCATTATGTGGAATATTGAACCACTGTACAACTTCACTACAGTTCATTAGCTACATTAGCTGTAGATTCATCTGAGGTTCAGTCTCGGTGGCTGCTGGCGCATGGAGTCCTGGTGGTGAGTGCTTTAGTATGTGCTGCTGTGTTCACTCCACCCCGCCCCAGCCCGCCCCCCTGGAGCACTCTGCCTCATCGCCACCCTGACACATCACCTTGTTCGCTGCTGTAAATGTCCCTCATATAATAACATTGTTAAGTGGGGGATTGGGGGCGATAGCTACCACTTCCCTCCACCTCCTCAACAATGGCTCTTAGAGTCTTCTCCATGACCTGGTCATTGTGGTAGCACAAAGCACTCTGAAGAGCGGCGCCTCCTACCACATTAGCATTTTAATAACAATCTAAACAGTGCGCTGTGCCACGCCATAGCTGGGGTAATGCTAATGTTGAGACATGGGCCGCCACTGGGATGAAAGCCTCATAAACATACAGGTATAATCAGTGTGACATTAGAATATGAGGTACTGCATGTTGAGGCACAGCTAGGAAATTGAATGTCGGACAAGTAGCATTGATTTTAGGGGTTGGGTCTTTACAGTGGCCTGTCAACATGGTTATGTTATACTAAATAATAAACTGTGTGATTGGTTCTAATGTTTGTCTGTCTCACCTGTGGATTACTGAGCTAGTGACTGTTCTCCCCCCGTGGACCCTCTTTGTCAGGGTGATTTTCGTGGCAGGTTAGGAGAATTTACACAGTAGGTTAGGAGAATTAACATAGCAGGTTAGGAAAATCGACATAGCAGATTAGGAAAATTGACATAGCAGGTTAGGAAAATCGACATAGCAGGTTAGGAGAATTAACATAGCAGGTTAGGAGAACAAGGTTCATGTTAGGAAAAGGGTTAGCTACAATGTAAAAAATCTACCAGATGCCAGTCGAATATGCATGTTTTGAAGTCACTTTGGCTTTAGACGTGTCCCTATGTCAGTTTGGCTTTAGACATGACCCTATGTCAGTTTGAGGCTTAAATTTTTGTAAATACATAGTTGAAATGAGTGTAGTAAGCAAGGCCACTAACAGCTCTTCTTGCTCAACCTCAGGAAAAGGACCAACAGGTTCGCAAAGTTCCAAGGCAGAGAAAAAAAACCCTCCTTAGTATCTCAGTCACCATCAACAGCCCCAGGATTCCACACAGGGAGAGTCTGGATAAAACAGATACTTAAATACATAACCAGGTTAATAATATGCAGCCATGGAGATGGCGGCTTCAATATCTCTCCTTTAAAAGAAGTCTACCTGTTTCACGTTCACCCTTGATCCGATTGGTATTACTGGTAATTAGTAGTGTGCCGTGGCCTCGGGGAGAGCCAGGGAGATGTGGGAGAGGGAGGGGGAGGGAGGGGAGATGAGATACAAAGATGTCTGATTACCTGACAAGTTGGGGCCGGAAAGGCTACACTTAGCCCATTAAAGATTTTCCAGCATGACATTTGAGAGCAGCTGCAGAGTTGTGCACCACCTTGCCATTTCCCATTCGCTGGGCATCAATTTAAAGGGGGGAGAGAAGGTGCCCAACAGCTCTGACACACCAGCACAAATGGATTTCATTCACCGAGGTGGACTGTATTACGCTGATAAATGCACTTCCTTGAATGTCAGCAAATGTCACTGCAATTGCTTTAATAGCTTCTCCAAACTTACAAAGAAAAAATAAATGAAAATAGGGAGAGATAGATAGAGAAATAGAATTTACACAGGCTACCCAATTCTGATATTTTTTCCACTAATTGGTCTTTTGACCAATCACATCTGATCTTTTCACATTAGATCTTTTTCACATCTGATCTGATTGGTCAAAAGACCAATTAGTGAGAAAAATCGAATAAGTGGGCTGCCTGTGTAAACGCAGAACGCGGAACGAAGCCAGAGAGAGAGCGAGAGAGAGCGCGAGAGAGAGAGAGAGCGAGAGAGAGAGAGAGAGAGAGGGAGAGAGAGAGAGAGAGAGAGAGAGAGAGGGAGAAAGAAAGAGAGAGAGAGCGCAAGTGAGCGAGAGAGAGAACAGGGTTGGGCTATTTTCACTTCCACATGATTAAGCAATAAGCCATTTGAGACGCCTTGGCAGGAGTGATTCAACTTGATTGAGTAAGTTGTTGAAACTGAAATACAAACTCCATGCTAAAAAAGACATCAACATCAATTCAGCGTAAAATGTGATGACTTTCAAGCACACTTGTCCATTACCGCTATAATGCATCATAGAACCATCTGTTTTGAAGAGTTGAAAACAGCTCTCCGATGCTTCAATTTAAAAAAGGTTGAACGCTGTCCAAATCTCACCAGACATAATTTTGTGCCATGACAACTTCAACACAAATATCAATTATTGAGTAAAACCAAGACACGTTAGGAGCTATAGTGGTGTATAAAATATACACTGAGTGTACAAAACATTAGGAACACCTGATCCTTCCATGACATAGACCAGTGGTCACCAACCTTTTCTGAGTCAAGATCACTTTCTGAGTCAAAATGCAAACCGAGATCTACCGCTCTGGTTTTTTTAAACATGACTTAAAAAGCGTAAACATATGCAAAAAAAGCAGTACTGTAGCAATGATGTTTGTGCAGTAAGCTATAGACGCAATACATTATCGCCTCATATTCGCTTTGCTTGAATTTCCCTGCCAATGCATTGTTTTTGGGCCATTTTTTTTAAATTATATTAAACAATTTGAGGTAGGCTTTACCGGTAATAGATCTGTTGTTGTATTATTTGAAAGGCACATCTGAGCGACTATACATTTAAATTATTTGCTATTTATTTTTATTTTACGGGGCTGATGGTGCCTGCATCTGATGGTCAGTCTCAGCGGAGGGAGAGAGCAGCAGACTGAGCCTCTCAACATCCCTCCGCTCCCTTTCCTCCACTGACACTGACACCGTATTCCAGCTGATGGCAAAACTCGAGTCGCACCGCATTATTTCTGCCTCATGCACAAATTCATGTTGTTACTGCTATGAACAGAGAAAGTGAAATGTTGCTATTAAAAAAGACCCAAGCTGCTGAATTGAATTTGAATTAATAACAACACAAGCCAATCGCTACACTGTCCTACTCATTCATTACTGTTGCAGTGCTACTTGTAGCGCTAAATGGAAATAGGAAGAACACATATTTGTTGAATACAAAGCGTTGACAGTGCTGAGTAAGAACTTAAACATGAACTCACTCATACAAACAGCAGCTCTTTGCTGTATTCGTTGACAGTTTCTCTCTAGTCGTGGTTTTAAAGGTTTTGAAATCTCACAGTATCAATTTTGCGGTAGCATTCTTTTATGCCTATAACGTTACTGCAGACATGGTAATCTGAGCCATCCTATTGCCCGCCGGAAGGCCTATAGTGCACTTGATTTTTCTCTCCGAGTCCACCGGGAAGGCAGAGTTTGTACGTTCGTCCATCAGACACATTAAATGGTTCAAAATGGCAACAGTTTTCCTACCCGGCACGCAGGGCAGCTGAATCGGGTGCACCTACCGCCAACAGCCCGAGATGAATAAAATAACATAATGATTTATGCAATTTCAACTGAATGATGAGTTTTCAGTATTCCAACTCAAGTTTTTAAGTTGGTTCAATGAAATGTGAATTTCAAGGTGCCAAATTAACTTAACACTGTGAGTTGTAATTATGGCTATGTCTAACAGTCCGACTGTGTAAATATGAATGCTTTTTCTATTGAGAAATGTAATAAGCAATAGTATGGTATTTTCCAGTAATAGTAACATATTAAAGAAATGTGTAGACCAAACGGGGACCACATACAGAACCACGACGGTGAACTAAACCAAGCGGCGGACGAATACGATGGCGAACTAAAACAAGCGGTGGATAAATTCAACGGTGAACTAAACCAAGCAGCGGTCGAATATGACGGCGCGATCACGATGAACATTAGTGATGGGAAGTTCGGCTCTTTTCCGAGAGCCGGCTCTTTTGGCTCAGCTCCCAAAGAAGAGCCGGCTCTTTCGACTCCTGAACGGCTCTTAATTTAGGATTTTTTTGTAGGCCTTTATTTTACCCTAACTTTAAAAAAAAAAATGGTTTGTGTGTTGAAAACCCTTTCATGTGCAGTGTTTTTATGCATTTATTTTGTTACAAAAGCATTCTTTTGTTTTTAATCATTTTAATCAAACATTTTTTTGCACAAATTAACAACAAAAAAACAGCAAATAAACAGAATTGAACTAGAACAGAACTAGAACCAAACTCAAGCAAACAGTATTAATGTCCTCAGTGAAGATTGGCATTCAAAAAAATCAGATGCCTCAGCTTTGATGGACTGATCCTATTTCTTCTTTCTGAGATTATCTGCCCTGTTTTTGAGAAGATTCTCTCTGAAGGAACCGATGTTGCCACAATACACAGTCTCCCTTCCATCACCTTCGCCAGGCGTGGAAAGACTGAGGCCTTGGCCTGCCACCAGCTCAGTGGGTCTTCTGCTCGTTGGATGATGGGCTCCTCAAGATAAGACCTCACCTCCAGTATAGCATCAGCTGTAGGATTTCTTCTTGTAGCATCTCCTGTAGCTCTTTCATCAAAAAGCCTCCAAACAACAGAGGTTTGTGGTTCCTCATACACTTGGCCTTCTAATGGCGGAGCTGGCTGGCTGCTAGGGGTGCATCTTGCTGCTGCACTAATTCTCTGAAGTGCCTCATCAACAGCTCTGTTGTCATTGAATGCAAGTTTTTTAAACCTAGGATCCAATAATGTGGTTTCTGAGTGGACAGTGTTGTACTCCATACGCAGAAATTTCCGGTCCATGGCTGAACAAAGAGCTGCAACCAATTCTTTCCCTTTCTGCATGGTTACAGTCTGTTGGGCTGTCACACGCTGCAAACCTTTGCATAGCAGGAGCATTTTTGAGGCAGAAACATAGCTGAGGGAGAGAAACAGCAACTTTTAAAATGAAGCTTTTTTTAAAGTATGTGGCATATTATATGTGGCACATTATACTGTATTGTTTCTGCAATGTATAATAGTGACTGAATGGTAGTAGTGAAAAAAAATGGTCCAAGGTACCTGTCTGCACTTATTTCCACAGTCACCTCCTCAAATGGTTGCAGGACGGTGCAGACCTCTTTCACCAGCTCCCATTCCTCTTGACATAGAGCATCAACTGGTGCGTTGATGAGGGCCAGGGTGGAGATGATGGCATCTTTTGTTTCAAGAATTCGTTTCAACATATAAAATGTTGAGTTCCACCTGGTGGCACACTCTTGTTTGGGCCTCAGTTCAGGCATCCCCATCTGGCACTGTGTGGACTTTAGCCTCTGTGTTGCAACTGTGCTTTTGTGGAAAAACTCCACAACAGCCTTCACCTTATCCACGGTTGGTTTGACCACCTTTAGGGCATCTCTAATCATGAGGTTTAGTGTATGTGCCAGACATGGGTGATGGGTCCACTTAAGAATTTTTATGGCTTTGGTGATGTTTGCTGCATTGTCACTCACACAGCACACTACTTTGTCCTCTACTTGCCACTCTTTTGCCACTCTTACTAGCTCATCTGCTAGGTTTTCTGCAGTGTGTCTCTCTGTGAACTCAAAGCAGTCCAAAAGGCAAGATGTCATCTTGTAATTTTCAATGAAATGGCAAGTGACAGCCATGAAAGAGCAGGTTGTTCTGGAGGTCCAGCAGTCAGTTGTCAGGCAAACTGATGGAGCTTGTTTCACCCTTACTTGCCATAATGCCCGTTCTGTGTCATATAGTTTAGGTATTGTTGTTTGGGACAATGTTTTTCTACTGGGAAGAGTGTATGTGGGATTTAAAGTTTTGACAACTTTTAAAACCTCTGTCCTCCACAATTGAAAAGGGTTGGAAATCAGTAGCTATCATTTTAGCTAGCTCTACATCAATGCTGTGCTGTTTGGATGGGGTCATCACTTTGGGTATAAACTGGCTTATTTTGCTTTGAGCTGCAGTAGGAGAGGTTATACCTGCATGTGTGGGGAAGCCAGTAGATGCTGCTGCAGTTGCTGTTTTTTGGGGATGAGACACACCAGGATCTGTAGATGGGGTGCTAGCTTGCCCTCTCTCCTCTAACTGCACTGTAGGATGGACAGTTCTCATATGTCTATGCAGGTTTGTGGTGGAACCTGCTCTTAAAGTAATTTTCATCTTGCAGTGAACGCACTCTGCTTTGTTGTTTCCATTGTCTTTAAACTGGAGCCAGATGCTGCTTCTCTTTCGGGTGTCACTCATAGTTACGACTCACACACTCTCCTCACCGCTATCTGACAGACAGTGTCGTTATTAACGTTGTTACGACTCATTAACTTGCAGTGGAGTGCCGCTTCACTTCACCCCCCTCTCTGTTTTTACATAATGGTATGATCCCATATCCTCACATCTGATTGGCCGCGATGCGATTGCTGACCAATCAAAACAAAGTTCTGCCTGTAAGCGCGCAAAAGATTCGGCTCTGAGAGCCGATGCTTTGTAGTGAATCAGAAGAGCCGGCTCGCATCGAGTGAGAGCCGGCTCCCAGTGTTTTTTCCTTTCGCTGCGCGCTTACAGGCAGAACTTTGTTTTGATTGGTCAGCAATCGCATCGCGGCCAATCAGATGTGAGGATATGGGATCATACCATTATGTAAAAACAGAGAGGGGGGTGAAGTGAAGCGGCACTCCACTGCAAGTTAATGAGTCGTAACAACGTTAATAACGACACTGTCTGTCAGATAGCGGTGAGGAGAGTGTGTGAGTCGTAACTATGAGTGACACCCGAAAGAGAAGCAGCATCTGGCTCCAGTTTAAAGACAATGGAAACAACAAAGCAGAGTGCGTTCACTGCAAGATGAAAATTACTTTAAGAGCAGGTTCCACCACAAACCTGCATAGACATATGAGAACTGTCCATCCTACAGTGCAGTTAGAGGAGAGAGGGCAAGCTAGCACCCCATCTACAGATCCTGGTGTGTCTCATCCCCAAAAAACAGCAACTGCAGCAGCATCTACTGGCTTCCCCACACATGCAGGTATAACCTCTCCTACTGCAGCTCAAAGCAAAATAAGCCAGTTTATACCCAAAGTGATGACCCCATCCAAACAGCACAGCATTGATGTAGAGCTAGCTAAAATGATAGCTACTGATTTCCAACCCTTTTCAATTGTGGAGGACAGAGGTTTTAAAAGTTGTCAAAACTTTAAATCCCACATACACTCTTCCCAGTAGAAAAACATTGTCCCAAACAACAATACCTAAACTATATGACACAGAACGGGCATTATGGCAAGTAAGGGTGAAACAAGCTCCATCAGTTTGCCTGACAACTGACTGCTGGACCTCCAGAACAACCTGCTCTTTCATGGCTGTCACTTGCCATTTCATTGAAAATTACAAGATGACATCTTGCCTTTTGGACTGCTTTGAGTTCACAGAGAGACACACTGCAGAAAACCTAGCAGATGAGCTAGTAAGAGTGGCAAAAGAGTGGCAAGTAGAGGACAAAGTAGTGTGCTGTGTGAGTGACAATGCAGCAAACATCACCAAAGCCATAAAAATTCTTAAGTGGACCCATCACCCATGTCTGGCACATACACTAAACCTCATGATTAGAGATGCCCTAAAGGTGGTCAAACCAACCGTGGATAAGGTGAAGGCTGTTGTGGAGTTTTTCCACAAAAGCACAGTTGCAACACAGAGGCTAAAGTCCACACAGTGCCAGATGGGGATGCCTGAACTGAGGCCCAAACAAGAGTGTGCCACCAGGTGGAACTCAACATTTTATATGTTGAAACGAATTCTTGAAACAAAAGATGCCATCATCTCCACCCTGGCCCTCATCAACGCACCAGTTGATGCTCTATGTCAAGAGGAATGGGAGCTGGTGAAAGAGGTCTGCACCGTCCTGCAACCATTTGAGGAGGTGACTGTGGAAATAAGTGCAGACAGGTACCTTGGACCATTTTTTTTCACTACTACCATTCAGTCACTATTATACATTGCAGAAACAATACAGTATAATGTGCCACATATAATATGCCACATACTTTAAAAAAAGCTTCATTTTAAAAGTTGCTGTTTCTCTCCCTCAGCTATGTTTCTGCCTCAAAAATGCTCCTGCTATGCAAAGGTTTGCAGCGTGTGACAGCCCAACAGACTGTAACCATGCAGAAAGGGAAAGAATTGGTTGCAGCTCTTTGTTCAGCCATGGACCGGAAATTTCTGCGTATGGAGTACAACACTGTCCACTCAGAAACCACATTATTGGATCCTAGGTTTAAAAAACTTGCATTCAATGACAACAGAGCTGTTGATGAGGCACTTCAGAGAATTAGTGCAGCAGCAAGATGCACCCCTAGCAGCCAGCCAGCTCCGCCATTAGAAGGCCAAGTGTATGAGGAACCACAAACCTCTGTTGTTTGGAGGCTTTTTGATGAAAGAGCTACAGGAGATGCTACAAGAAGAAATCCTACAGCTGATGCTATACTGGAGGTGAGGTCTTATCTTGAGGAGCCCATCATCCAACGAGCAGAAGACCCACTGAGCTGGTGGCAGGCCAAGGCCTCAGTCTTTCCACGCCTGGCGAAGGTGATGGAAGGGAGACTGTGTATTGTGGCAACATCGGTTCCTTCAGAGAGAATCTTCTCAAAAACAGGGCAGATAATCTCAGAAAGAAGAAATAGGATCAGTCCATCAAAGCTGAGGCATCTGATTTTTTTGAATGCCAATCTTCACTGAGGACATTAATACTGTTTGCTTGAGTTTGGTTCTAGTTCTGTTCTAGTTCAATTCTGTTTATTTGCTGTTTTTTTGTTGTTAATTTGTGCAAAAAAATGTTTGATTAAAATGATTAAAAACAAAAGAATGCTTTTGTAACAAAATAAATGCATAAAAACACTGCACATGAAAGGGTTTTCAACACACAAACCATTTTTTTTTTTAAAGTTAGGGTAAAATAAAGGCCTACAAAAAAATCCTAAATTAAGAGCCGTTCAGGAGTCGAAAGAGCCGGCTCTTCTTTGGGAGCTGAGCCAAAAGAGCCGGCTCTCGGAAAAGAGCCGAACTTCCCATCACTAGTGTTCGCGCCAGTCCATCCTTGGTAATTCAGGTCTAGCTAGTTGGCTTCCCACCACTCGTCAAGTTATTTTATTGTCATGTGCGCAACAATTACAACAATAAAAGTCTTGAATCTCCAGCTCCTTCAACAATGTTTTCTGTGTTTCAGGTGCAGGTCAGTTCATTCATTGAAGTTTCGATACAACTGTGGATGAAGTGGAGTTGTAAGTTTTGCAGTTTTGCCTCGTATAATGAATAAACAAAGAGTCATTACAAAGATAATCATGGACGTGGAAGACGGGGATTCAGCTGTATTTACCCAAACTGTCTAACAGTCCTCCAATCCCATGTGGAATTTGTGCAACATACAGTACAAAGGAGCACAAAAAAGGAACCAGTCCAATTGCTAAAATTAACTGTGAACGTTGTACTTTTTCAGCACCAAGCAACATCAAACTATATTTTCTTAATTTAAAGAGACATTTGAAATATGGAGAGACTGTGAATTGCCCGTTTGTAGGGAGCTCTTTTAAATCTAGGGTATTCTCAACGTGCTCATAAAAGTAGAATCATCAGTCTTCTACGTTTCACAATTTCAGACCTGACCTTGTTGTTAATTGTCACAGTCAAGCCTCTGTAAATGATGAACAGGATGATGTGGATGATTTAGCGTCATCAGTTTATTAGTACCTGAACCTAAATTTCAGCCTGCACAGAAGTCCGTTCAGCGGCGAATTGCATCCCTTTTCCTTCGGCTGCAAGCAGTCCTTCATGTGTCACAGTCAGCAATTCAAGAAATTGTGGATGATTTATTTGATATTGGCAAATGTGCTGGACAAATAACTAGGCAATCAATTGAAAATGTTTTGAAGGGGCATAATTGCACATCTGAGGAATGTTTGACATCCATCATTGACTGAAGCATTACAGAGTGCAAAACCACTTAATTTGCTTTCAAGAGAAGGATCTCTAGGCACAGAGTACAAAAGGCAATAGTTTTATAGACAAGACTTTACTGTCATTGAAGCTGTTGAATATGTTTTGAGCACACAAGAAAGACTCATAATGTTGTTTATGTCCCTATTCTAAAGTTACTTTCTGATGTTCTGAAAAGAGCAGGTACTGCAAGCATTGGGGGGTAAACAATCCAGTTTAACAGTCTGGCCACTACAAGTCATTTCTGGATGGTGACTATTTTATAGGAAATCAACTTCTTTCAGGTCAAGATGTTAGTGTATCCATAACCTTGTACAATGACAATTTTGAAATTTGCAATCCTTTAGGCACATCCAGAAAGAAACACAAAGTCTATGGCGTGTATTGGATTCTTGCCAATTTGCCAACAAGATACAAGTCATCACTGTCATCAATCTATCTAGCTTTACTGTGCAAGACTGAACATATCAAGACTTACGGGTATAATAGGGTTTTGAAGCCACTGATTGAAGATATTCAATATCTAGAAACAGTTGGTGTGTTCGTAGAGAAACTCGCTTGTAATGTTAAAGGGACCATCTTGTGTGTGGCTTCCGACAACTTGGCCGCACACTCCTTAGGTTCATTCCAAGAGTCCTTTAATGTGGAGAAGTTTTGTCTGGCTAGTCGTGTAGACATACAGACTTGTGATGTTACAAGTGGGAACTTCGTTTTAAGGTCACCAGTGTTGTTTGATGACGCTGTAAATGTGTTGAAGCAAAGTGAACTTGTCTGTTGATGGTGTTGAAAGAGACTGTCCTCTTAACAGATTGACAGGTTTTCACGCATGCAAGGGCTTTCCACCTGATTTCTTACATGATGTGCTGGAAGGCATTGTACGCGTAGAATTAAGTCTGTGCTTTGCAGATTTCATTTCTAAGAAATATTTCACATTAGATGAGCTTTGTAGTGAAATACAAGGCTTTCCTTTTAAATTCTCTGATAAGACAAACCGTCCTCAGAGAGTTCCATCAACTTTTCGACAGAATAGGACTGTAGGCACTAATGGACATGAAAATTGGAGTCTTATGCGTTTCCTTCCTCTCATCATCGGTCACCATGTTCCAGAAGGTGATCAAACATGGGAATTAGTCCTTGAGCTTAAAAACTTTGTGGAGTTATTGTCGACCCCATATTTCACTTCAGACTCACTTTGTTGTTTACAATCAAAAATATCGGACCACAGACAGTTGCTGCTGACAGTTTTCCAGGGGTTACAAGTTGCGTCCCAAACATCAGTTTATTGAGCATTATCCGTATCTCATTCAAAAGTTTGGATGCCTAATTCAGTGTTGGACAATAAGGTTTGAGGCAAAACATTCTTTCTTTTAAAGGTTGTGGATGATGCCAACAATTTTACAGGGTAGAAAGACAACTTTCTGCTTACCCTGGCCTCAAGACATTAACTTATGTTGGCATATTATCTTGAAATGGCAAGCGAAGGTGTCTGATGTGTGCCTGGAAGTCTTTCTTTCAGTGGTGTCAGACAATCTATCTTGAATAGATTCAGTGATGCTGACACCGTTGGGCTGACCCCTAACACCTTCCTAAATGGAACAAAGTATTCAAAGGGAATGATTCTTTCTGGAGGGAGTACAAGTGGACTACCGGACTTTGGTAGAATTTTGGTCACATTTGCTTCATCATTGAACCTTTTACGGCGTACTATGTGGAGCATCTGCGGAGTTACCACCTTGTGAAAAAAAGCTCTGCTGAATGTCTGTTAGTAAAACCAGCGGATCTCAATGACTACATGCCACTTGTGTCATACCTCGTTCAGCGGCGCCTGTTAGTCACTCCCAGGACATTCTTGCTGACTTTTTTTTTGTTCTACTTTGTTACAATGGCCATATACTTTGACATCATCACAGATGTTGGTGTCCTGAGACATGACACTTGTCACCCTGATCCTAAAGAATTAACCCTCTATGGCAGCATTTCCCAAACCTCTCCAGGAGTACCCCTTGTCCTGCATGTTTAGATCTCTCCCTGCTCCAACACAGCTTGTGATCATTTAAATAAGCTGTGTTGGAGCAGGGAGAGATCTGAACATGCAGTACAAGGGGTACTCTAGGAGAGGGTAAAGCATATAGGCACACTATAAACCCTGCAACATTGT
Source organism: Thymallus thymallus (assembly GCA_023634145.1). NCBI lineage: Eukaryota > Metazoa > Chordata > Actinopteri > Salmoniformes > Salmonidae > Thymallus > Thymallus thymallus. The sequence continues at coordinate 9,373,815 of CM042388.1, read as the reverse complement.
GACTTGATCCTGATAAAAGTGTTTAGGGACAGATGTGTGTGAACGGGACTGACATGAATAGAGTATATACCGAATACTTACTTACAGTAAAACAATTCTCCTTTTCAGGTAAAGGTGGTCTACAATGCTGCTGCGAGTCATTGTATCGGAAAACGAAATCAGATGCCTTTCAATTGAAAACATCCCCCCAAGCGTTGAGGAGCTGTGCCAGGTGTTACGAACAAACCTTGGACTGAGAGATGGATTCATTTTACAATTTGAGGATCCTGAATTCAATAATCAGTTGTGAAACCTGACGGACATCAAAGATCTTCCTGTGGCGCGGGCAACATTAAAAGCGTTGTTCACAGCTGATGCCGTTCTCTCAGATTCTACATTGCAGACAGTATGTCAAAGATTAGTGCTTATCCTGAGAGACATCACTACGAGATTGTAGCCAAAGCGCTTGTGAAGAAGGATAATCCACATACATTGTTGTGCGCAGTTTTATATAGGAACTACTGTCTTTCTACCAAACTACACCTGCCAACCATATCACTGCACACAAGGAAGTAGATGCACGCCCATGATTTGATGCATGCTTCCTTCTGCGCGGTGATACGGTTGGCAGGTGTAGTTTGGTAGAAAGACAGTAGTTCCTACATGAAACTGCTGACAACAAGGTCTGTGGATTATCTTGAGTAACAGGGTCATGATTTCTGGAAAGAGACATTGTTGTTGAGTTTTTCAAATGTATTTTTTGTGTTCTTTGAGCCACCACAAGCCGAGTGCCATCTAGTTCCATTATATTCGAGAGAAGGCAGACATCTCTATGACCAGTATCTCAAACTCAGCAACTCACACCAAAATAATCTAGATGGATAAATAGCACTACAGGTAAGAGTAAGAATATGTATTTTAGATTTTGGGGTGAACTGTCCCTTTAAGTGTATGTATCTCTTTTAAAAAATTATGAATACTCTTCATGCAAGAAAATAAATTAGATTTGGGGTGGCGGCCGTGGGTCACTACTATCTGTAAACGAACGAGTGATGCGCGTTTGGAGCAATACTGGCTGTATCCAAGGCTCAGTCAATCGTTCACATAACAGAATGCAACACGCGACTGAAGAGAGAAGTTACAGCATACAGCTGTCTCTCTGGAAAGAGGCGCGCTCTGGACAGCAGAGTAGAAAGGCAGTTTGTCATTTAGAGCACCGCGTCACCTGAACGATAAGAGATAGGTGAGAAGCATGACCACGGAGACGGGGGTGAGAAGGTGATGAAGCGTACTTAACGAGCTGTAACCGAAAAACAAGTGGCATTTGGAAAGTTTGACGTGAGGGAGAAAGTGTGCAGGAACAAGTATTAGCATTGTTAAGTATCTTGTTAGCTGATCCAATTCTCCGTTAGCTAGCCAGATGAATGTTGAGTAACATTAGCCAATTTAACGGATCAAATACTTGAGTTTATGGTGTTAGCTGGCTAAAGTCAGACAGCTAACGTTAGTAACCTAACCAATTCGCAATAAAATTAACTGGTAACGTTATACGACTCCTTGCCATTGTTGTGCCGAAAATCTCCCCCCCTGACACAATTCTCCCTCCCTACGCGCACACACTCAATTATCATTTGCTGCGACTTGCTTGCTAGTTGAAATTTCTGCTCTTCACTCCGTTGTCAGTGTAGCCTACATTTCACTGATTTTAGTAGCAGCATTTTTTATTTGTGTCCTTCAGTAGCAGTTCTAGCATGTAATGGTCAGCGCCTGCGGGGGGCGGCAACATGCATGTCGCCCGTACCTAAATCTGCTACAGTTTACACTTTCGAAAATGCTAGTCGAAAAGACATGGGAGAGATTTATTTATAGACGAATACACTTGAAACAAATAGCCAAACGAAGATTTTTGGCACATCACCGTTCCTCAAGTTATAACGCGTTAGTCGCTTACTGGACCCTGGCAATCTGTGTGAAAGGTGTAGCTGGAGCTGGGCCTGGCTTAAGCTGGATGCCACTATAGAGGTCAAAGGAACACCACACACTTTCGCTCTTTCTCACTTTTTCAATACAGTGGATAAAAAGGGGTATGCCAGGTGTACTCTACCTGAAATAGATCAATTATGCCAACAAAGGGTATCATGCTTTGCTGGCACATTCTAGAACTGATGTCCACAGACAGAAAGTGTACAATTTAATAATGGCAGTGTAGCCCAAAGATATGGATTTTGTTGTGCTGAGCTTGACAGTAACACTTGTGTGTGAGTGAGGGGGAATTATTACATTTTTTACTCAGTGAATGTTATTTTTGCACACATGTAGCTTTGTAGACTTGATCGATGTCTACTATAGTGGCCAATATAATAGAGCAAAAATAGAATGCCTGTTTGTTTCATTCTATTTCTACTTTTTCCCCCCAAGTGAAATATTTAGATGTGTGGTCACAAGCATTCTATTATAAAGGCTGTCATGGCTACCAGCAATATTAGTGTATTGTTTTTTCTCAAGACTTGAGTGTCATTTGCAGTAACGTCTAGGCAACAAATAACATTGGATTGCTTTCTTTGCATTGTTTAGCTGTGAGTTAGGTTCACATTAACCACTTAATTTTACACACAGAGACTGATCTTATATATCATATTCTTTGGTGTTTAATTAGTTAAAACCTGCATTTCCCCCTAGCAGTTTTTTTTTGCAAAAAAAAAGTGTCATCTTTTTGGGCCCTCACCAGTTTGCATCCCTGTTTTAAGTTGAACCAGATATATTTTTTTACAGTGAGACTATCCAGGTGAAAGCTATGATCCCATATTGATGTCACTTAAATCCACTTCAATCAGTGTAGATGCAGGGAAGGAGACAGGTTAAAGGATGTTTAAAGCTTGAGACAATTGAGACGGATTGTGTATGTGTGCCATTCAGAGGGTGAATGGGCAAGACAAAGTATTTAAGTGCCTTTCTGAGGGCGAAAGGGGGCGCAACTCAATATTAGGAAGGTGTTCTTAATGAATTGTACACTCAATGTATGTCAGTTTTGAAAGTTCTGTAAAATCCAGCCATGTATCTAGTTATTAGATAAATACCTTAGACCCATTGACCTGTTGCTCAAGCTCTCAATTTCTTTTTATGCCAAATGGAAAAATACAAGTAATTCCTCTTTGTCTCCTCATAGAGGCTCAATACATCTTTTATGAACATTTGTTATGCATTTGCTTGCACAGATGTAGTATGCATCATTTTGCTACAGCAGGAAAATAATCCTGCAGCAACAGGAAATGTGAATTACTATGTGGATTATAATTAATCCACATTTTGTAGGGGTTGATATATTTTTCATAAGGGAAAATCAAATCTGAATTTTCAAAGTGGAAAATAAACTTCAGAAGCCTTTTTAAACCTCATACACTACAAGTTAAAATGTTCCTGCATTGCAGGGTGATCGAATTAAGATCCTACCTATGTCGCTGGGGCAAAGCCACTGTGTCAAATCCACAAGGACAGCCCACACTGCAACCATAATCCCTTTTTTCAGTAGTTGCTAAGGTTACAAATTGCCTTTGATGTTGGTAAGTGGCTCCTTTATGACACTGGACTAATCCCTTTATGGAATTCCTATTTCATTTGGACACAGTGAGTATTATACAGAAGTTAATTTAGCTTTGTTTGTTCGACAGAATCCTGCAGATCAAGTTCACCCCTCCTCCTTACTCCTATCGTCTTAATCATTTATCCCTTTGCTTCTTTGTCAGTCAACAAATGTGGTTGTCTAGAGGAAGGGCACAAATTAGCCTGTTGGTGTTTCCGGGTGTCAGTTGTTAAGGACTTTGCAGGCCATTCTCTTTGTGTGGCTGTGTTTGGTGACGGGCACACAAGCTACTGTTGTATTCTATTCCTCTCTCTAACCACTGATACATACTGATATGAGGTTCACACACACACACACACACACGTAGAACAATTTCCACAGCACAGCTGACCCTTTCACACAGTTTGGGGGGGAAGAGAGGGGAAGGGGGGTGGGTTAGAGTGTATGAGGAAGGAGTTAGTGTGGAGGTTGGTCAGAAAAAAACATGACAAAACATGGCGGGGTGACGACGGTGGACAATGGCAGCACCCACTCCATTCTTCCCTGTCTGGTTGCTGGGGTCACTGCTACAATGTGCTGATATCACCAGACAACAAAAGAGCCTGATGGGAAGGGTGCTCACTTCCGAGTCAGTCCCCCCACCCCTCCTATGCGTGGGAGAGGTCTGTGGAGAAAACCATGCCAGTCTATGGAGAAAACCATGCCAGTCTATGGAGAAAACCATGCCAAAAACAACAATAACATACAAAGTTCCACTATAACGAGACTTATGAGGTTCAATGGTCAAGCCTGACACAGGGACAAGAACATAGGACAAGGAATACCACTGCTGGTCATTTCTAGCTGTGCTGAAAGTTGGACATGTAATCGAATTGATTGCATGGACGATATTCTGGCCTACCTGGTTAAATAAAGGTGAAATAAATTAAGAAAATGCTGCCAGTGCCATGGATCGATGACATCAACAGCATGTAGCACGTTCCTGTCACACTACAGACAACTCACTCATCTGCCCATTGACAGACAGAGCTGCTGTCTGTCTATAACGACTGTCAAATATTGGAACTAATGGCATGGCTAAGGTCACGGCTGTGTCAACGAGAAACCCAATAGACCATACACACTTCATATTAATTTCATACTGGCAATGTACAGCTTCATTCTTCACTACTTTTGGTCTCATTTCAACCTTTCATAGGAACACAAATTAACATCAAACAGGGAAGATATTTGGGTAAATGTAATTTAAATACATGGCCATCATACAACACTGACACAGCCACTGTGCCTGTTTAACTGCCCAGTTCTAAATGTGGTTGTGCCTCAGTGAGAGTGACAGATCACTGTAACACTTTGGGTCATGTAAATGTGGTTGTGCCTCAGTGAGAGTGACAGATCACTGTAACACTTTGGGTCATGTAAATGTGGTTGTGCCTCAGTGAGAGTGACAGATCACTGTAACACTTTGGGTCATGTAAATGTGGTTGTGCCTTAGTGAGAGTGACAGATCACTGTAACACTTTGGGTCATGTAAATGTGGTTGTGCCTCAGTGAGAGTGACAGATCACTGTAACACTTTGGGTCATGTAAATGTGGTTGTGCCTCAGTGAGAGTGACAGATCACTGTAACACTTTGGGTCATGTAAATGGTTGTGCCTCAGTGAGAGTGACAGATCACTGTAACACTTTGGGTCATGTAAATGTGGTTGTGCCTCAGTGAGAGTGACAGATCACTGTAACACATTGGGTCATGTAAATGTGGTTGTGCCTCAGTGAGAGTGACAGATCACTGTAACACTTTGGGTCATGTAAATGTGGTTGTGCCTTAGTGAGAGTAACAGATCACTGTAACACTTTGGGTCATGTAAATGTGGTTGTGCCTTAGTGAGAGTGACAGATCACTGTAACACTTTGGGTCATGTAAATGTGGTTGTGCCTCAGTGAGAGTGACAGATCACTGTAACACTTTGGGTCATGTAAATGTGGTTGTGCCTCAGTGAGAGTGACAGATCACTGTAACACTTTGGGTCATGTAAATGTGGTTGTGCCTCAGTGAGAGTGACAGATCACTGTAACACTTTGGGTCGTGTAAATGTGGTTGTGCCTCAGTGAGAGTGACAGATCACTGTAACACTTTGCGTCGTGTAAATGTGGTTGTGCCTCAGTGAGAGTGACAGATCACTGTAACACTTTGGGTCGTGTAAATGTGGTTGTGCCTCAGTGAGAGTGAGTGTGACAGTAAGATGGAACCCTTAAAAGAAGAGCATGGGTGGGTGTGAGATACTGTCTGGAAGAGGGGTTTTTACCGTGACACCCTGCCAACACTATCCTCTCTGTATGAGCAGATCCTCCCAGGTCCTCCCTGGGCTCTAAGGCTGGGTGCTGATAGGCAGCTGACCAGAATATGTCTCCGTGTTGTTCTACCAGATGAGAGTACTCGTCTATTGTAGACTGAGGCAGTGGCACTGCTGAACGTGAAGCACAGGAGGGTGGAAAAACAAAACAGTGCTGGCTTGCCTCTGCCAGCCAACACAAATCCCCACCATGCACCACAGTTGTTGCTCTCTCTTCGCTGTCTTTAACTCCCTCCCTCCGTTTGGCCTGATGTGTGGAGATGAGAAGTGCTCTGGTCCTAGGATGGATGGAGGGACGCCAGCTGGTGAAGCCAACGGGAGTGAGAGATCTCCTTGTCCTGTACACCTTCTCCCTAGGAACTCTGGGTTCATTCAAATGCATGCCAAAAGGGTTGGTTCTATGTGATATAAAAGAAGTGTGAAAAACAACCAAGGCATGTTAATAAAACAACCGAGGCATGTTAATAAAACAACCGAGGCATGTTAATAAAACCACAGAGGCATGTTAATAAAACCACAGAGGCATGTTAATAAAACAACAGAGGCATGCTAATAAAACAACAGAGGCTTGTTAATAAAACAACAGAAGAATGTTAATAAAACAACAGAAGGATGTTAATAAAACAACCGAGGCATGTTAATAAAACAACAGAGGCATGCTAATAAAACCACAGAGGCATGCTAATAAAACCACAGAGGCTTGTTAATAAAACAACAGAGGCATGCTAATAAAACCACAGAGGCATGCTAATAAAACCACAGAGGCATGCTAATAAAACCACAGAGGCATGCTAATAAAACCACAGAGGCATGCTAATAAAACAACAGAGGCTTGTTAATAAAACAACAGAAGCATGTTAATAAAACAACAGAGGCATGCTAATAAAACCACAGAGGCATGCTAATAAAACAACATAGGTGTGTTAATAAAACAACAGAAGCGTGTTAATAAAACAACAGAAGCGTGTTAATAAAACAACAGAAGCGTGTTAATAAAACAACTGAAGCATGTTAATAGAACAACAGAAGCATGTTAATAGAACAGAGGCGTGTTATCATATGTCATTTACAAAATAGCCTCCAACACTCTACTCAGCAAATTGGATGTAATCTATCACAGTGACATCCGTTTTGTTACCAAAGCCCCATATACTACCCACCACTGCGACCTGTATTCTCTCGTTGGCTGGCCCTCATTACATATTCTTCGCCAAACCCACTGGCTCCAGGTCATCTATAAGTCTTTATTAGGTAAATCCCTGCCTTATCTCAACTCACTGGTCACCATAGCAACACCCACCCCTAGCATGCTCTCCAGCAGGTATATTTCACTGGTCACCCCCAAAGCCAATACCTCCTTTGGCCGCCATTCCTTCCAGTTCTCTGCTGCCAATGACTGGAACGAACTGCAAAAATCCTTGAAGCTAGAGGTTCCTATCTCCCTCACTAACTTTAAGCATCAGCTGTCAGAGCTGCTTATCGATCACTGCACCTGTATATAGCCCTTCTGTAAATAGCCCACCCTACTACCTCATCCCCATATTTATTATTTTAGCTCATTTTGCACTCCAGTATCTCTATTTGCACATCATCATTTGCACATCTATCACTCCAGTGTTAATTCTAATCTGTCATTTATTTAGCCACTATGGCTTTATTGTCCTACCTTCCTAACCTTACTGCATTTTGCACTACATTTGCACACTCTGTATATAGATTCTCTATTGTGTTATTGACTGTAAGTTTGTTTTATTCTCATGTGTAACTCTGTGTTGTTTTTTGTCGCACTGCTTTGCTTTGTCTTGGCCAGGTCGCAGTTGTAAATGAGAACTTGTTCTCAACTGGCCTACCTGGTTAAATAAAGGTGAAATTTAAAAATTAAAAAAATAACAGAGGCATGTTAATAAAACCACAGAGGCATGTGAATAAAACAACTGAAGCATGTTAATAAAACCACAGAAGCATGTTAATAAAACAACAGAGGCATGTTAATAAAACCACAGAGGCAATTTAATAAAACCACAGAGGCATGTTAAGAAAACCACAGAGGCATGTTAATAAAACAGGCATGTTAACAAACCTACAGAGGCATGTTAACAAAACAACAGAGGCATGTTAACAAAACAACAGAGGCATGTTCATAAACATCAGTGACTTTTTCCCCAAGGATATTGCTTTTTACAGGGTTAAGTCATGGGCATTTAGTAGTGAAGTTCTTGTATGGAGCACTATTCAATTAAAATAAAAGTTGATTGATTGAAGTGAGCAGTTACTTACCTTCAGATTAGACAGTTCTTCTCACATCTCTCACACTGTGTGTGTGTGTGTGTGTGTGTGTGTGTGTGTGTGTGTGTGTGTGTGTGTGTGTGTGTGTGTGTGTGTGTGTGTGTGTGTGTGTGTGTGTGTGTGTGTGTGTGTGTGTGTGTGTGTGTGTGTGTGTGTGCGCCATTCACTATGATGGAATGTTTCTTCTAAACAGCATGTTATTACATATAACAACAATAGGTTTGGCACCAGTTCAGTATTTTACAGTTTGGCAGAAACATCAAAACAAACTGTTTTAAATATGTGGGACTCAAATTCTTGATTAACCTATTCACCAATAACCAAGTTAGGAAACACATACATATCAATACATACAATACAAGTACAAATATCAGCAGTACATTATTGAAATACGCATTTATTTTTTACATGCATTCCTGATGTAGTTGCAAAGTCACACACTAAATAGTAATTCACTATTGATTGTATCATTTAATTCAATGTCAGATCTACTGAAATGAGATTCTGGGGTAGGCTAAAAATCTGAACTTTGGAAGTCAAACACAAAAGCTTTCTCAGGAATTGGAGGAGAGGGCCTAACAAGAAGCACAAGAAGAGAACAAACCTTGCAGACAATGACGTGGTCATTATTATCCTGTTCAGGGAAGAGTTCATAAACCTAGGAAAACAAACAAGAGTACAGACTGGTGGCAGAGCGGTATGAAAGCTGCACTGGCAAGCAGGACACGTCCGCTTTTAGGAAGGAAACATTTATGGAGAAAGCAAACAACAGTCTCGTTAACCCCACTGTGAACCAAAGACCCCGCAGACACCCTTGTCGGACTACCTTCCAATAACTTCCCATTACCTCTGCGCGGCCATTAACAATGATATGGTCCTGGGCCTAGCGCTACAGAGTATGTGGGCAATGATGGAAAAGTCCGAAGGGCACTGACAAAAACAACAGGCTATGACATCAAAATGATTACCAAGAATTGGTTGAAATTATAAGTGTGAAAAGTTCAAAATATAATAATAGCCGTATTCTCTAGTAGACTAGCCTAATTACATTGTACATCGAAAGAGACAAATAACATTAACAAAGTCAGCATAGGCCTATGCATACTGATTATATATATATAAAGGTTTCCTAATATGGAAAAAGCATGACTTGTGGCTTTTAGTTTAACTTAATTGCTCAATTAATGTCATGAATCGCACAGGGAGACCATACACCTGTTCCCATTAGTAAGAATGCCTTGCCTGTAAATCCAACACGTACGTCAGACTCTAGTTAAGGCAAGGACGAAACTGGCCTTGCTTGAAGTGATCCGTCTTAGTCTGGCGTTAGTATTGTTGGCTAATGAAACATCGAGGCCGGTGGATACAGCTGCCATTCATAAATGTTTGACATCGTGATAATGCATCCCTAACTAGGCCCAGTCATTGACACATAAACATCTCCGAGACGCTCTGACATCTGCTCGAGTGTTCGCTATTAATTTCGTAAACAGTGGTCATGAAATATGAATTAACGATAGATAGATAGATAGATAGATAGATAGATAGATAGATAGATAGATAGATAGATAGATAGATAGATAGATAGATAGATAGATAGATAGATAGATAGATAGATAGATAGATAGATAGATAGATACTTTATTGATCCCCCGGGGGGGAAATTTCATTGTCAAGCAGCTACAACAAAACACAGGGCAGGTGCAAAATGCCACAACGAAAGTACACAAAATACAGATACACGGTACATGATACAAGACAGTTCTTACGATTATTATAGGAGAAACATAGACCTAGCCTATATAAAACGTTTGTAGGGAAACAAATAGATGCATGGCGCAATACAGTCACGAGCCCCGTATAGGGTTCAGTTTCAGAAATGTATAAAATTGTCGTCTCAATAGCACAAAGTGGTGAGATCTTACACTGTTGAGCTAGCTATGATGTCAGCTGTAGGCCTAGCAAGAAGCCATCCAGTGATACAAATGTGCGGCAGGTAGCCTAGCGGTTAGAGCGTTGGGCCAGTAACTGAAAGGTCGCTGGTTCGAATACCCGAGCCGACAAAGTGAAAAAAACTGTCAATGTGTCCTTGAGCAAGGCGCTTAACCCTAATTTGCTCCTTGGGCTGACCCTGTAGGTAGGCTCTCATTGTAAATAAAATTTAGTTCTTAACTGACTTGTCTAGTTAAATAAAGGTTACACAAAACAAACTATTATGTTCTGGGAAAGAAGCCACTGCAGTCTACATGCCATTATGTAAATATAATGGGTCTATAAGAATCGAAACTGTTAGTTAGCATGGCTTATGTTAAACTTAATTTTCCAGGGGTCACTTCAATGCAACTAATGTATCCTTAACTATTTTTATGTCAATGGGTGGATGAAATATAGCTTAATTGAACTGGACACAAATTTAATATAATTTAAATTCATACAGACAAAAAAATTATGCAATAGTCTACCTTCTCAGTTGAACAAGATTTGATGTAAATCATAAAATCTTGGTCCCCACTTTACTTAGATGTTCGTTAATGGACTGGTTTAAAGATTGTGGAAGCATGACTGGTTTATCAAAGCCTATCATAGAGCTGTTAAAGGTCTCTCAGTAACTGTATCACAGACAATTTTGATAAGCAAATGTACTGTTGTTTTTCCTCACCAATAGAAATTAAGATTATAATGTTACTTTTAATCAAAACTAAAATATCGCTTACTTTTTCTCACTAGTTTTTAAACGCCTTTATGCGCATCTGAAGTTGTAGTGGTCCCCTCTTGTGAAAAAGTAGCACACAATAGTATCCTACAAAACTTTAACGTATAGGGCCTACCCCGAATAACTCACTTTTGTTAGTGTTTCCTGACGGAAATCCGCAGTTTTTAAAAAAGCATTAATACACAGAATTCATGAAAGGGGGGGGTTGTTCAAACACAAATCAATAATTATTGAAATACTGACCGTTGCAAATCAATCAATTTAAAAATCCCAAGAGAGTTTGCAAAAAATATCTATGAAAATGTTTTTGTTAATTTTACGATAATTGTGGGATACTACATGTTAATCATGTATAATTGATTAAATAAACACATTCACAAAAAAAGATATGGAAGTTAAATATATCGTCATTATTATTATTATTATTATTATTAGCAGTATTTCGTTGTTTATTATCAGCAGTATTTCGTTTATAATAATCAACCGTATTTTGAAAACAACAATAATGTTACGACAAATAATCTAGCCTATTAATAAACTTTGTAATTATTATTATTATTATTATTGTTGTTGTTGTTGTTGTTATTATAAGTATTATTATAAGTGTGACTTGCTTCAGCAGTCACATTCTCAATCTTTCACTTATTTCTGTTTTTATAGTTATTATTATTTGGAACAATACTTTTCGTACACCGTTTAAGCTTGAAATGCTATTCAAACTTTCAAACATGCACACCGGTCTGGAATAGTGTGCTTTTACAGCTTTTTGATAACATTCATACTAGAAAGTGGTTAGGGCATATATGAAACAAGGGGCTATGGAGAAGGAAACCTTCACCTGGCATCATAGTATTGTTGTTCAGTTTATTTATTAACACTTGATACCCCCAAAAGATAAATCTATATTAATTTTAAGACAACCAGTCAAGCAACTGAAAAATATTAATACATCAAATGCCATAGAAGTAATTGGGAAAAGTATGACTTTTTAACAAATCGATAGCCCATTGCCTAAGAAGATAATTAAGATATACCTCCCTCAGCATTAATGTATTTTGAATTACTTAGGCTAGTTACTGATTTGTAAAAATTACGTAGCATTTTACAGTTTTTAAAATTGCAGACGTAATACAGTAGGCCTGTATAGTAACTAGGCAACAGTAGCCTAGTTGAAAGTTGACTGTGGCGCTGAGAATGTGGAGAAGACGGTGCGCAAGTTTATTTCAAGTGGCGCCCGGGCCATACTTGAGGATGGCGTTTCAATATTTCAATTTCCACTAGCTTTGCACCGTTTCCATAATCGACATAGCTGCATCTAGCTAGTCATTACAGTAGCGGACTAGCGTCGTTAACTTTGTTAGCAGCACGTTTTGATAGGTAAAACATGTAGAAATGTATCATACAACAATATTTCGCCACGTTGTCAACATAGGCTAATGTATACCCCTTAGAAATATAATTATTCGAGTGCAGTGTATGCTATTAGCAGGCTAACACTCATTAAGACAGACTGGTAGCATAGCTAGCACAGCTAGCCATCGCTAGCATTCACATGTTGAAGTAACTTTGGAGTGTAATAGAGTTTACTGGTGACTATGACATGAAATGTATTCATTGCAAAATATGGACAGGAGCTATAGCCCGGTTATAACATGTGGATCATTATTGCTTGAATTCAGGCTAATTCAAGCAATAATATGTCCCACTGACATAATATGTCAGTGGGACATATTATCAGTACCCCAATATTGCACTTTGTGATAAAAGCACAGTGGTAGATTTATGCGTGCTGAAAATATTTTGCTATAGCCACTGCAGATTTGGCCCTGGGGGTAGTGGCTGCCATTTTACAAAATGTACCATCCATAACGTTTTCTAGGATTTTTATTTTGTAAAACATGAACCTTACATGACATATTCTCTGTTAAGCGATCTTTAATCAAAATTGAGGAGAACACTGCCATCGTAATAAAGGGATTTACAAGTGCCTAGAGAGAGAGATGGGTGTATGGGTGTATTAAAGAAAATACATAGCTATTGGATAGAGAGTTGATGTAAAGAGTTTATTGATAGAGTGCTTGAATATAACCCACAGAGCAAGTTCACACAATCGCTTCCAAGAACCCTGCCTAGCCCTTGTAATAGAATCCCTAGTGATTTAATAGAATCTCCGTGGCGGCCACTCCTACAAAGGAAATACTGACAGTCAGAGATGGAAATGAAAGTGTTCTAGAATAGCTGTCTGATGTTAGGCTGGCCAGCAGTGTTCTAGAATAGCGGTGTGATGTTAGGTTGGCCAGCATCGTTCTAGAATAGCGGTCTGATGTTAGGCTGGCCAGCAGTGTTCTAGAATAGCGGTGTGATGTTAGGTTGGCTAGCATCGTTCTAGAATAGCGGTCTGATGTTAGGCTGGCCAGCAATGTTCTAGAATAGTGGCCTGATGTCAGGCTGGTCAGCATCCTTCTAGAATAGCTGTCTGATGTTCTGCTAGCCAACAGTGGAAATTCATTGGTTCTAATATGTAATTCTATTGGCGGCACGGATATGGGCTATAATTGGTTTCTCTCTTTTTTTTAGCATTTTGACGGATGGATGTTGGAACTCCCGAGTGGCGCAGTGGTCTAAGGCAATGCATCTCAGTGCAAGATTCTTCACTACAGTCCCTGGTTTTAATCCAGGCTGTATAACATCTGGCTGTTATTCGGAGTCCCATAGGGTGGTGCACAATTGGCCCAGGTTTGGCTGGGGTAGGCCGTCATTGTAAGTAAGAATTTGTTCTTAACTGACTTCCCTAGTTAAATAAAGGTTTAAAATAAAAAAAATACATAATATCTCAGTGACAGAAACATGTGCATTCACCACATACATGTTGTGAATGTTGTTTACCTCACCACATGGTGGGAATGTTGTTGACCTCAACACATGGTCTGAATGTTTTTGACCTCACCATATGGTAGGAATGTTGTTGACTTCACCATATGTTGGGAATGTTGTTGACCTCACCATATGGTGGGAATGTCACACCCTGATGTGTTTCACCTGTCTGTGTGCTTGTCTCCACCCCACTCCAGGTGTCGCCCATCTTCCCCATTATCCCCTGTGTATTTATACCTGTGTTCTCTGTTTGTCTGTTGCCAGTTCGTTTTGTTTCGTCAAGCCTACCAGCGTTTTCCCCTATGCCCTTCCGCACGTTGGCAGCGGAGAGTGCTTGGAACCAGGAAGCGCTGTACGACATGTTCCTGCACAACGTCTAGGAGGAGGTCAAGGGCGAGCTTGCTGCTCGGGAGTTACCTACGGATCTCATTTCCCTCATCACTTTGACCATCCGAATCGTGGGGCGATTACGGGAACGACGGAGGGAGAGGAGATTTCAATTTCGCTCGCACATCCAGGGATTCCACCTCGTCTCGAAGTCATCCCGGAAGTCCTCAACAGCCCCGTTGCCGAGAGAACCCGAGGTTTCCCGACCTCCCCCGAGAGTCGCCGAAGAGACCATCCTTCCCACATCGTGCCTGGCGACGGCACTCAGCTGAGGTATAGGGAAACAGGTCCGTGAGGCGCAGCGGTCCCAGCCGAAACCTGGGGGGGGGCCAGATAACCGGATGTTTGTGCCTGACGCTGTCCACTCCGCGGATGTTGCCGCGTTTTTTGGCGCCTGCACGGTCTGTGCGCAGAACAAGACTCCTCGGCAAGCTCCGGCTGGTCTTCTCCAACCACTGCCTGTCCCTCACGGTCCCCGGTCCCACATATCCCTGGATTTCATCACGGGTCTCCCCCTGTCTGAGGGCAACACTGCCATCCTGACTATGGTCGACCGGTTTTCCAAAGCCGCCCACTTCATTTCTCTCCCCAAACTACCCTCGGCCAAGGAGATGGCCCAGCTGATGGTGCAGCACTTCTTCCAGATCCATGGACTCCCGGTGGACATGGTTTCCGACCGGGGTCCTCAGTTCCCAATCCAACTGCCAGTACACCCGCAACACCCTTCTTTGCTCCGTCACGGGTCTCTTGCCCTTTGAGTGTTCCCTGGGCTATCAGCCCCCACTCTTCTCCAAGCAAGAGGTCGGCGTACGTTTGGCCCAGATGTTTGTCCGGTGTCTGTTGTCGTACCTGGAAAAGAGCCCGGTCTGACCTTTTCAAGACCACCTCCAGGTATCGACGACAAGCGGACCACCACCGGACCCGGCTCCCCGGTATTGTCTCGGGCAGAGGGTATGGCTGTCCACCCAGGATCTTCCCCTCCGGGTGGAGTCTCGCAAACTGTCCCCCCGGTTTATAGGCCCTTTCCCCATCTCCAAGATCAATAGCCCCTCTGCTGTCCGCCTTCTGTTGCCCCGTACCTTTTGTTTACATCCAACCTTTCATGTGTCTAAGATCAAACCCATGTCTCACAGCCCTTTGTCTCCTGTTTCCAGGCCAACCCCTCTTCCCCGGCTCATCGACGGCCAACCGGTTTACACGGTAAGACGTCTCCTGAAGGTTCGACCTCGGGGCAGGGGATTCCAGTACCTGGTTGACTGGGAGGGTTGCGGCCCGGAGGAGAGGTGCTGGGTCCCTGCTAGGGACTTCCTGGACCCAGACCTCATCTCTGACTTCCAACGCCGGCACCCCGGTCAGCCAGGTATGCGCCCAGGTAGGACACCAAGTGGCGCCCCTGGGGGGGGGTTACTGTCATACCCTGATATGTTTCACCTGTCTGTGTGCTTGTCTCCAGACCCCTCCAGGTGTCGCCCATCTTCCCCATTATCCCCTGTGTATTTACGCCTGTGTTCTCTGTTTGTCTGTTGCCAGTTCGTTTTGTTTCATCAAGCCTACCAGCATTTTTCCCTCTGCTCATGTCTCTCAATTGTTCCTGTGTCCTAGTTTTCCCGGTGTTGACCATTCTTCCTGCCCTGACCCTGAGCCTGCCTGCTGTCCTGTACCTCTGCCCCACCTATCTGGATTACTGACCTCTTCCTGCCCTGACCCTGAGCCTGCCGGCCGTCCTGTAACTCTGCCCCACTCATTTAGATTATTGACCTCTGCCTGCCCTTGAATTGTCTTTTGCCTGCCCCTATTTGATTAATAAACTGTTGTTGCTTTGATGTTGTCTGCCACTGGGTCTTACCTGAAATCTGATAGGGAATGTTGTTGACCTCACCATATGGTGGGAATGTTGTAGACCTCACCATATGAAGGCCTATTTGGACATTGAAGCTAACATTTTAATGCTCCAGCTTTTTGGATTTGAGATCAAATTATGACTAGAGTCGGTCATTGTTCAAACAAAGTTATGTGACTCGCCTCACCTGTTCAAAAAGTAACTTTATGGTAGTCTAAGCATTTTGTAATTTTAACGTGAAATATATGCACCAGAAACAGGGCACACTTGTCAGAGAAACATCAGCAAGCTATGCTAGCTAACGGCAACAAAATAAACTGCATAACCAAAAGTATATGCACACCTGCTCGTCGAACTTCTCATTCCAAAATTATGGGCATTAATATGAAGATGGTCCCACCTTATAACAGCCTCCACTCTTCTGGGAATGCTTTCCACTAGATGTTGCAACATTGCTGCTGGTCTTGTTTCCATTCAGCCACAAGAGCATTAGTGAGGTCGCCACTGATGTTGGGCGATTAGGCCTGGCTTGCAGTCGGCGTTCCAATTCATCCCAAAGGTGTTCGATGTGGTTGACTTCAGGGCTCTGTGCAGACCAGTCAAGTTATTCCACACCGATCTCGACAAATCATTTCTGTATGGACCTCGCTTTGTGCAGGGAGGCATTGCCATGCTAAAACAGGAAAGGGCCTTCCCCAAACGATAGCTGCAACGTTGGAAGCACAGAATCATTAAGAATGTAATTGTATGCTGTAGTGTTTAGATTTCCCTTTCCGAACCATGAAAAACAGCCCCACACCATTAATCTTCCTCCACAAAATGTTACAGTTAGCACTCACTATGCATTGGGGGCAGACAGCGTTCTCCTGGCATCCGCCGAACCCAGATTTGTCTGTTGGACTGCCAGACGGTGAAACGTGATTCATCACTCCAGAGAACGCTTGTGTGTGGTCTTAGGCTTGTGTGTGGATGCTCGGCCATGGAAACCCATTCCGTGAAGCTCCTGACGAACAGTTTGTGTGCTGACGTTGCTTACAGAGGCAGTTTGGAACTGCAAAAGCGCTATGCATTTGGTGGTTACATTCAGTGAGCTTGAGTGGCATACCACTTCGCAGCTGAGCAGTTCTTGCTCCTAGATGTTTCCACTTCACAATAACAACACTTACAGTTGACCGGGGCAGCTCTAGCAGGGCAACGGGTGTGGCTGAAATAGCCAAATCCACTAATTTGAAGGGGTATCCACATACTGTATATACAGTACAGTTGAAGTCGGAAGTTTACATACACTTAGGTTGAAGTCATTAAAACTCATTTTTCAACCACTCCAGAGATTTCATGTTAACAAACTATAGCATGACCCAAGTAATTCTTCCAACAATTGTTTACAGACAGGTTATTTAAATTATAATTCACTATATCACAATTCCAGTGGGTCAAATTAATTGACATAATTTGAGTCAATTGGAGGTGTACCTGTGGATGTATTTTAAGGCCTAACTTCAAACTCAGTGCTCAACATCACAGGAAAATCTAAAGAAAGAAGACCTAAGAAGAAGAATTGTAGACCTCCACATGTCTGGTTCATCATTGGAAGCAATTTCCAAACGCCTGAAGGTACCACGTTCATCTGTACAAACAATAGTACGCAAGTATAAACACCATGGGACCACGCAGCCGTCATACCGCTCAGGAAGGAGACATGTTCTGTCTCCTAGAGATTAATGTACTTTGGTGTGAAAAGTGCAAATCAATCCCAGAATTACAGCAAAGAACCTTGTGAAGATGCTGGAAGAAACAGGTACAAAAGTATCTATATCCACAGTAAAACGAGTCCTATATCAACATAACCTGAAAGGCCGCTCAGCAAGGAAGAAGCCACTGCTCCAAAACCGCCATAAAAAAGCCAGACTACGGTTTGCAACTGTACATGGGGACAAAGATCATACTTTTTGGAGAAATGTCCTCTGGCCTGATGAAACAAAAATAGAACTGTTTGGCCATAATGACCATCGATATGTTTGGAGGAAAAAGGGGGAGGCTTGCAAGCTGAAGAACACAATCCCAACCGTAAAGCACGGGGGTGGCAGCATCATGTTGTGGGGGTGCTTTGCTGCAGGAGGGACTGGTGCACTTCACAAAATAGATGGCATCATGAGGAAGGAAAATGATGTGGATATATTGAAGCCACATATCAAGACATCAGTCAGGAAGTTAAAGTTTGGTCGCAAATGGGTCTTCCAAATGGACAATGACCCCAAGCATACTTCCAAAGTTGTGGCAAAATGGCTTAAGGACAACAAAGTCAAGGTATTGGAGTGGTTATCACAAAGCCCTAACCTCAATCCTATAGAACATTTGTGGGCAGAACTGAAAAAGTGTGTGTGAGCAAAGAGGCCTTTAAACCTGACTCAGTTACACCTGTTCTGTTAGGAGGAATGGGACAAATTTCACCCAACTTATTGTGGGAAGCTTGTGGAAGGCTACCCGAAACGTTTGACACAAGTTAAACAATTTAAAGGCAATGCTACCAAATACTAATTGAGTGTATGTAAACGTCTGACCCACTTGGAATGTGATGAAAGAAATAAAAGCTGAAATAAATTATTCTAACTACTATTATTCTGACATTTCACATTCTTAAAATAAAGTGGTGATCCTAACTGACCTAAGACAGGGAGTTTTTACTAGGATTAAATGTCAGGAATGTCAGGAAAAACTGAGTTTAAATGTATTTGGCTAAGGTGTATGTAAACGTCCGACTTCAACTGTATAGTGTAGCTAACTAGCTGCCTGGCTAAACATAAAACTTTAGCGGAATGTTCTCTGATTGGCTAAAATTATCCATCTTGTCACAAGTGTTTAGCAGTCTTGTCTCATCTTGGATGTTAGATGTGAACCAGGCTTAAGTGTGCTGGCTGCGGTCGCTCTATCTTACATAAGATAATTATTCAACCGTGGGAAATTAGCTGAGTTTTTAAAGAAAGAAAGACGTTGATGGCTACTAACATAGTTGTATCTCTGGATTGGTATTTGATCATCCTAAAGTATCACAAATTGATTGTGTAGCTCAACAAAGTCACTTAAAGGTACCATGACTTCAAAGGAGGCTGAGGGAATTTGGCATGGCCCCTAAGACCCAGACAAACTTCTACAGATGCACCATTGAGAGAATTCTGTTGGGCCTGGTATGGCAACTGCACTAGCCGCAACAGCATGGCTTTCTAGAGGGTGGTGCGGTCAGCCCAAATCATCACCAGGGGACGTCTACAGCACCCGGTGTAACAGGAAGGCCATGAAGATCACGGCCTGTTCACCCTGCTACCATCTAGCAGATAGAGACAGTACAGGTGTATCAAAGCTGGTACTGAGAGACTGAGAAACAGCTTCTATATCCAGACTGAGAAACAGCTTCCATCGCCAGACTGAGAAACAGCTTCCATCGCCAGACTGAGAAAGAGCTTCTATCGCCAGACTGAGAAAGAGCTTCTATCGCCAGACTGAGAAAGAGCTTCTAGCTCCAGACTGATGAACAGCTTCTTTTTGGATTATGTGTGTACTGTTATTGTATTGCTAGATATTACTGCACTGTTGGAGATAGAAACATAAGCATTTCGCTTTACCTGCGATAACATCTGCAAATCTATGTATGCGACCAATAAAACATTGATTTGATTTGATGACTTGCATTATATTTGTGCCACAAATGCTAAAATGTTAACATTTGGAAACAGTGCCAGGAAAACTAAACCAAAACATATAGCTTGTCCATAGACTGCTTACAGGCTAAGGAAACCAATGTAATTTTGTAATTTGGGTAAACTTACCCTGTATTGTAGCCAACTTGGGTTGCTGACGTGAAAGGCAAACGCCCTAAGCATCGCACCAATAGTTTTAACCCACCTGGTGGGAATTGTAACATGGCTAATATAGCAAAGACCGCTACACTGCCTCCTTCGAACAGCAATGCACCTCCCTTCAACCTACCACAGCCCACACACAAGTCAAACCGTGACTTCTGGTGGCCTCACGACTGCCATCCTACTTCTGGCACCAGTGTAGCAAACGTCGGGCCAGAGAAGCAAACCAGGGTCGCTTGGGTGAAAGGCTAACACCTTACGCATCGCACCTATAGGGTTAACCCAATAATATGTTTAGTAACAAACTACTAGCAAAAGTGCTAAAGTAGAGAGAACTTCAACAACATAGTGAGTGTGTGAGTATGGTCCATTGATGAAACATTATAATTTCTACCCTGCGTCAATCTCCTGCACTGTCCTGTGCAGTGCGGTGCTAGGCCTACCTGTTGATCTAGGGGCCATCCACTAGCAGCGACACAGGTCGGTACGGAGGGCTTGTACCTGTCACAGCAATGCAGCTCGTTGTGTTTCTCGGTGTGCTCCAGACATCCTATATTGATCATGCCGGCCAAACGGAGCCACTGACCGAAATCACACTTGACAGGTGCTGCTAACCTATGAACAACAAGTTCCATGGACGCTGCATCCCTCGTTATTATCATGTAAGCTAGTATGGAGATAACAATAGCTGTCTAAATGTCTAATTCTAGGCCTTCAGTGGTGGACCCGTTTCCAACAACTCAAAGGCAGCAGTTGACCACAGAAAGTGCTAGACGTTACGTTACGTTTAGGCATTAACTCCAAAATCTTAAGATTATGCATTAACACCGAATGATTAAGGTAAGGGTTAAGGACTGCGACAGGCTTGAAAGAAAAACTAAAAAATACTGTATATATTGCTGGATACGAACTTGCAACCTTTGTAATCAGATGCTTCCATCTGCAATCCTGTCCACAACTATCTAGTAAAACTGAAACCTACTTGAACTTAACAGCGCTTGCTCACTGTTGCCCCTAGTGGCCGGTTTCCACGTCATCTCCCGACGTGTATCAAGGGTGACCTGGCTGATTTATGCTAAACACACAACTACATAGGGCAAACAATGTTTTCCTATTTGAAAGCGGATAATGAACATAATATAAGAGATAACTATCACTACATGCTGATTATTATATATAGTTCACTGCTTTGTGGTTGCTTAAGCTTGACTCGGGGGTAAACAGCCAATTGAGTGGAGTGATGTCAAAAGGTGGACTCAAGACGAAGTGAGGATACACGCTGCAGCATTTAGACTTTTACTCGTTGCGTGCCACAAACACTGAAACAAACAAATGTGTGAAACATTGATAAAATCGCGGGTGACACACAGTAGCCTAACCTTCAGGGCGCATACTCATGCTGCCATGTTAAGGATCTGTAGGCCTATAGATCGCTCACACCGGTCGATAACGATATAAAGCTTTAATGAAAGCATTTACCCGTGACGCACAGAGAGGCTGCCAGACAGTGCTCAAACAGGTCAAGTGAATGTGTCAAACAACGACACGATGAAATAGGCCTAGGCCTCCTTTCCTTTTGGCTCACCATACGTTAATTAGTGGACAGTTAATACTATCGTAGCGTATAAATCATAGGCGTTACCTCAAAGTGTTGAAGGCTATGCGGTTGCGAGACTATTATAGTGTTATGGAAAATAGGTCAACAATAGTATTCTCAGACATAAACCTGAGTAGCGTACACCATCAAAGTAAGAATCTACAACATCAGTGGAAGGGATATGTAAAGATACAGTATCATAAATACATTAATTAATTAATAAGATATGGCCTATACACGCCACTTCTGTACACAAATACAGTCTGGCGTTGCTCATGGGCTTCCATGTGAAGTAATATTGGACAAGACTTGCCTGTCGACATGATGGTACTGACATAGCCTTCTCAGATTAAGGGGTTTTGTCTTTGGTAATTATAGCAACAGCTCCAGTATTCACATCTGCATCAAGGGTTTAGTGGCCTGATCGAGTTTGACAAAGGAACTGGCAAGCACTACAGACGCTGTATATGATCGACATAATAGCCTACATTAAATTATTGTGAAATGGCAAATAATATTACAGTTACAAAAAGACATATTAGTAGCACACAATTTAGACAATATTATTTATATTACCAACGCCATGGGATATTAGTAAGAAGATGGGCCATATTATCAGCATCATTTATCATTAGGTTACTACTAATAGATCTACTCTACTATAACTGGTCAATGATGTGGTCAAATGGTCTTCATCAACTGGTTGGGTGTACAATCTCATTGCATGTTATGGTGAAATTAATTTTAAAAAACGTCTGAGATATAATCTGTTGTGACAACCTTGACATTAAACTTTGTTGCCATTTGAAAAAATGATCTTCAGCGTTTCCTAATGGCACGAAGAGCAAGACCTAAGGAATATTGAGTGTTATTGGAGCATCATATGTTAAGCCCAGAGGCGTGAGCGATGCTCCATTGTATTATTTCTGCATAAAAGCGCTCTAGCCAAACACCTGGAAGAGTGATCGACAACTCCAGCGTTGGATGTATCGTGTTGCTGCTCCTTGGCAAGGGCACAATGCAACAGCATATGTTTCATGCAAGGGACTAAAAATCAACATTGTTATAGGTCTGTTGTACTGATTTCTAATGAAAATCAGTGTGTGTTTAAAAGCATGAACAAGTGGCTCATAGCCTGATAAACTAGAAGACACAGACATGTGAAATGTAGGCTAGTGAGTATATAATGCAATGTGATTTTGCTGTATATGCTCCATAGGGTACTTTTAATAAACTTATTTTTTTCAGCAAGCAGTATCACAACTGTAGGCCTGGCAAATTAGGTCTTGTTTATGCTGCCCAAAGACCCCTGTATAAAACTAAACTTTCACATAAACCTAACATCGACAAACTTTCGATAAACTAACTCATGTTTATTTGATCTGAACCTTGATCTCCGTGTACTTAAAGCATGATGAGTTATTTCATATTACTTCGTGTATTTTTCAATCCAATATAGAAGGCTACATCTGATTATATTAGACCTGATGACTCACAGTCTAACATGACTACATTATGCATGTAATATCTATAAAACTACCATTATTAAGGTCATGAAAAATCTAACATTAGTAGGTTTTAATTGCTAGCTACATCATTTCAGAATTTTGACTCTGTGCTTATTTCACTGCTAGTGTTAACTGTGTATTCATACATCTGTATAACAACGGGCTACATAAACAAGCTGTTAAGGATGCGGAAAACAATCTATGGATAAATAAATAAATAGTATGCTACATAAATAGAGATAAATAAACAAATACATAATTTAAACTTGTTTGCTAACCTGCTTGTATCCTAAAATTCGTTTCGAATAATTGACTTGAGGAAATGAAAGACTCATTGATGTTTAAGTGGTTCCCCAGTGGGCAGGAATAGTGAGAGGAAGTACACTTGGAAAGACATTCGTGAAACTACGCTGTTTTACCTGAATTGAGAGGCAATGATGTGTTGTTGATTCGACTTAAAGCACACAGGGACCCGGCCAAGAGAAAGCACAGGGAGCGCCTGCATGTGTGGAGCTGTTGGAGAGGCAAACTGACACGTCAAACCCAATTCACCAAGTAGGCTAATACACGATAGCAGCTTGCGATATTACACGGGGTGATTTCTTTAACACACACACACACACACACACTTCCCTTTTCTCTTGTTCAATCGAAATGACTCAGAGCACCCCCAGCATCGATACACGCATCATGGAGTTCTGTCCAGCGAAAGCCATCCTTAGAGGAACCGGAAGAAAGTTCCAGCCGCCCGGCTCCATTCACTGAGAAGCTTCCAATGGCTTCATTAGAAGTAACGAGTTGACACAAGGTAAATCTAACACTGAGGCTCTATTCTGTCCGCGCGCTGAGCGCCCTCATTAACTGTCGCTAACAAGCCGTGCAAATACACTGATTGGACAGCTCCCGTATAACCCCGCAGACTTAGCAGGATGCCCACTTAATGAGACCACACAAAAAGAGAAGGAGAAGTTGGGGAAAACTCTTTACAGTCGAATAATTTGGAGTTTGGTGAAAGAGTTAGTGTAGCATAGGCCTATACTAGGTCTACAAATATATTCTGGTTTCAAATTGAGGAACTTTTAATTTTTTTTTATAAGCAGATTTCTAGACCCTAAAACAAATAATCAAAAAACAGTCACCTGTCCTGCATGCGTAACCAACCATCTCGTAATCTCAATCCATATTCTCTCTTCTGCCCCACTGGTTCTAATTCTTGCTATCTTTGACAAACACTCAATTGCTCGCAATACCATGTGCCAATACTACTACCCAGGCTGTATCAATCACCGATAAAGAATTTAGTACGGACAATAGCCAATATATATGTTCAGTCTATAAAGGTAGAGTACGTCTGATTCAAGGTGTGTAAAAATAAACACCAGTCCAGCGCTATAAACTACGTTTGGACGCCCAGAAAAGAGGGCTTGAAAGCCGGTGCTAAGAAAACCAAGAAAGGGGTATTTGCGCCCCATCCCGACAGCATCACACAGCTGCAGCAGCTCTTGCTGTGCAAGGCTTGAAGGAGACTGGTGCTCGTTTCGGCTCCATAAAGACAGATACGAAAGCAGAAAACCAAATGTAATCTGATTTTTTTCTAAATTATTTGACACTAAATTGACATGGCAATATACCTAATCAATCATGTAATTTAAATGTTAACGTTTTTCATGCGTCTATCGACATTTTAAAGACATTTGGGTGAGCTCATCACTATTAGCCTATACAAAGCGCAAATCCTGGGCTATTCTGAAAAAAGTAGATTTAAAAAGTATGTTTAAACAAGCATTTTATTCAATCACATTTCAAAAGCAATTAATAGTCAACTTTAGAGGCAGAGCCCAGTGTGTGACTAACGAACTTACAGGATCCGGAAAGGATTTCCACCTCTTCCCTTGGACAAACGGATTTCTTCAAGAAATAATGCAGACATAGTGCCGTCCCTGCAGTTCCTCGTTGACAATCGCCCGTTTAAAACCTGATTAAAACAGGAGAGAAGGAAGAATGGGAAAGGAGGACGAAAAGAAGAAGAGAAAGAATAAAACAGGCGAAGAAGCAAAAGAAGAAACAAGCGAAGACGCAGAAGAGAACAAATAACAACTATGCTGACTGATGGAGAACGTAGTTTTGTGGTAAATCTGACAAACTGCCACCCTAAATGTTCGAATGCGTTCTATTGCGAGTTCAGTCAAGAACTGTAAAAGAAACTGTGTCGCTGCCCACATCAGCATGTGACCAAGACCCTGTCATAAAACATCTCAATCTTTGACCATGCAGTGTCAAACTCGTATATTGAAGTATGTATAGTATACATGCGTCAGAAAAACGAAATAAATCAAAAGATGAAAGTAGCTGCATTCTGTTCAGTCATTATCCTGAAAACACCAAACAATTACGCATGCATGTTGATGGGGGGTGGGGGTGTAGCAGGTTTTTATCTGGTCATCGTTTGAGAATGAAGGCTTTCTTACCTTTTCATTGAGTGCCTCGGTTCCCCCTCTCACAATTTGACGTAGCCTAAGACCTTTGTTTATTCCCCCCCTTGGAACATTGGAAAAATATAGCCTAACTTCCGAAATGTTGAGCTCAGAGTCAATTGGCGCAAATAAACATATCCCCACTAAGTAATCACACAGAGTCAAGGTTAATTAATATTTGTGCTGTCATGAGCTAGTGTTAGTCCTAGCTCATGCCTGTATTGTCACGTCGGTGTTCTGCGGTAAATAAACAAAGATCAAGTTAATGGTTCGTCGGCATTGAATAACGCGTCTCCCGCTGGTTATCGTTAAGAGAGGAGCACTAAGAAGCTAGAGGATAAACAGACAATTAGGCCAGGTGAATAAACTTGTTTGGAGGTGTTAATGACATGCTTAGCGTAAACAAAAGCTAGGCTATGTAAGAAGAATGTGATTTACCACTGGCTTTGCAAACCCATTCAGGTTTTACATTTCACCTAAGTGATTTCCGAATTGCCTGCGAGGGCTGCTTACAACTAGGCTCCATCTCCTTAAAAACATAGTTCTACGTAATACCTGGAGTCCATGCATATTGATCAGGTACATGTGTAGACCGGGGACACAAGCAGAGTGGCTTTAAATATTCCGAGTACTTTCCGTTAAACCCCCTCTTAATATTGGCCGAGCGAGAAGGGGGAGGTTCGTTTTAATACGACCATAGCCAGCATGGAAATAACGCAGGTTACTTCCAGTCCAAGAAGCTTTCCAATTGGACCAATTCAAGTGCCACTTGGAATTACTTCTCCTTGAGTTTCGTATGACAAGGGAGCAAACAGGTTTGATCCCAAAGACAACTTGCCCTAACGCTTCCAACATGATCATCACCCCACCCCTATAGCACACACACACACACACTCGCACGCACGCACGCACGCACGCACACACACACACACACGAAAACAAAGCAATGGTATAATTAAGGTATCTGCAACCACTGGAACAAAACTCACAGTAATTTTAATAGGAAGTGAATATGATAAAATGAAAACGCAAATGTGCATGCTACTTACTCTACTTTATACTGGAACCAGTCGCGCAGGAAGATGGCGGGCAATGCAAAAATCTGAGGCTGAAGAAAGAGAAGGAAACGTTTTGAATTCCTGAATGATTTATAAAGTCAGCTTTATTGAGGCCGGATTAGCCGAAGTTTAGATGCTGTGTTTCACTACGTCTAATACATGCGCTTATACAATGTGAGCACTGTTCGCGACTCTGAACTCATAGTTTTAACACCAACTAAGCCTGACAAAATATGAGGAAGTAGGCCTACAGTCGCTTTTGTAATGAACATGAAACCCACAGCGCTACGGCTACTAATGTGGGCTCAAAGACAATACCATTGGCAAAACGTTCTTAATTGAAATGGTCCAGTTGATCAACATTTAATTATTACAACGCACCGCATCGATATTCATTTAACATGAAAACACTGTTTGGAAAAACGCACGCTGGGCAGTGGGCCAGGGTTGCACTGCTGCGTAATACCAGCCGAGGCCAAATCCGGCTAGAGGGTGAGCCACTGCGCATTACACCCACACCAGCCCCGGTGGAGGCACTCGGTCTGCTGGTCTCTGAGCAATCCAAGTGCCCAGAATGTGTCACGAAAATATTGACATTCACCGATTCATCAGACATATCAAACAGTAACAAATTGACTAGATTATGTTTTCTTGGTTTAAATACGTTTGTTTTTTTACGCATGTTGCGCAATATACACTAGCCTTTAGACAAAAAACCTATAGCCTTGTCGCCCAATGGCCCTAAATAATGCCAGCTTCTGTCCCCCACCAAAACGTAAAAGGGTTCACATGGGCAAAAATGCCAAAACTACCCCAAAATAAGGCGTGAATTGACTCTGTTACAAACAATTTTTTCAAAGGTGTTTCTGCCGGATTGTCGCCACTAAATCCCCCCACCCCCTCCTAAGCAGCTCTTCCCTACATGTCTCCTTTAGCTTTAACGAGCCTCGTTAAGATCGCAATAATATTCCACCCACTAATTGCTCATTCCATTCAACAAATAGGCGAGTCTTGTCTTATACTTCACGAAAGCCGTGCAGTGGGAGGGTGGTGTTGAGATTGGAGTTTCTGATAACCCCCGGTGCTTGCAACAGAAGTGGTGAAAGCCCTAGTCTACGTACTGGCTAATGATTGGCACGCTTGACAGTGATTGGCAGGGCTGCCATGACAACCTCACAACGACACCAAGAAGACCAATAGAAAAGCGAAACAAAATGTTTCAATGCTACACTCACGGTGGAATTAGGGCGAGATATGATGAGGCTGGTGTCGTTAGGCGATAGCTATTGAATCGTACAATCTTTGCTCATCGTTTATTTTTCTCTTGATAATTGTATTTCTCTCTCAGGTCATTCCATGGT
This sequence comes from Thymallus thymallus, assembly GCA_023634145.1. Classification (NCBI taxonomy): domain Eukaryota; kingdom Metazoa; phylum Chordata; class Actinopteri; order Salmoniformes; family Salmonidae; genus Thymallus; species Thymallus thymallus. The sequence goes on along the minus strand of CM042388.1, from coordinate 9,345,947 downwards.
TTTCAGATCCCCTTTAGAGCTTTATCCCTCCCATTTCTTCCTGCCAAACTTCGCTGAGCGCCCTGTGATCTTGGCGAGCAGCACTCCCACCAGGTCTCCAGAAGACTTGTCAATGTTTGCGCTGCCGACCCTCAACTTCTCTCCGGAGCAAGTGGCGAGCGTCTGTGAGACGCTGGAGGAAACCGGAGACATTGAACGGCTGGGACGATTCCTGTGGTCCCTGCCGGTGGCACCAGGAGCATGCGAGCAGATCAACAAGCATGAGTCCATCCTGCGAGCTCGCTCAGTGGTTGCTTTCCACACGGGGAATTTCCGAGACCTTTATCACATCTTGGAGAACCACAAGTTTACCAAGGACTCCCACGGCAAACTGCAGGCCATGTGGCTGGAGGCGCATTACCAGGAGGCCGAGAAGCTGCGCGGTCGCCCCTTAGGACCGGTTGACAAGTACAGGGTACGGAAGAAGTTCCCCCTGCCCAGGACCATCTGGGATGGCGAGCAGAAGACGCATTGTTTCAAAGAGAGGACGCGCGGTCTGTTAAGGGAGTGGTACCTTCAGGACCCATATCCAAACCCTAGCAAGAAAAGGGAACTGGCTCAAGCCACTGGACTCACTCCTACACAGGTCGGAAATTGGTTTAAAAACCGGAGGCAACGAGACAGAGCCGCGGCAGCGAAAAACAGGTATGTGCGCTGTTCATTTGTCAAAGCATAGGCTACACAGAACCAAATAGGCTAAAATAATACCTTTAGGCTGAATGCAAATATACCATGTAAATGTAAAACTTAATCGTAGAAATAAACAACGTTATAGAGGGGTTACAAATGAGCAAGTTGGATGTATGGTTGGGGGAGGAGCACCGCGACGTTTTAGTTTTTTTTTTTTTATCTCATTGGCCTATGCTACACTCTTAGAACAAATAGTTATTTGGGGTTCAATATATAACCTTTTTTCAAAGCGTGTACAGAAAATTTTTACCATTATTGCTGTCCAAAATAATCCCAAATATATTCAAATGCATAAAAGATTTGCGTGGGTAAAACATTATTCTAGGTAATACACACAACTTTCGCCAAATTCGAAAGCGTGTAGGCTAGGCGACGCTATTATGCTAGTATCCCTGATAAACAAAATGAAAACATCAATGTATGCGTTAGATAACAAAACAGCAAGTACACACAAGAAAATCAGCAGCAAAGCAAATCGTGTAGTTGTAAAATATTCCAGACAAGACAGCAAATAATGATTGATAAGGATGTCTGTTAATACAGCATGTTGTGGTGATACTACGTTTTTACATGATTCACATCTTGTATCCCAACAGTGTTGTTATCTTTTTTCAACAAGTGAACGTTTTGGTCTGAAAACTTGACATACACTGCAGGAGTGGTTTTAAACAAACACCTAAGATCAAATAGGTTATTGGCTAGATGTTTAATCAAAATAATATAATATTCATGTACCAGCTGTAAAAGGCCAGTGTAGACTAAAAAACCACACACACACACACAAAATACAACTGGAAAGACGGGGTAGTTTAGCAAAATTAATATGTGTTCAGTTACCAATTTTTGTTTTTTATTCGTATGAAACGTATACATTAGACTAAAGACGTTTTGAAATGATTGATGCATAACATTTGATATAAGCTGTTAACATAAATACAAAATATTTATTGTAAAATTCTTGCCTGCTTTGCAGCCTTGTCTTCGGTTCACAATGTGTGTAGACTAGTATTTTTTTGCAGTGCAATAATTAATGACAAAGTGGTGAACTGAATACAATCAGAAAAGTTGGGGGGAAATAGAATAGAAGAACACAGATACATTTCCGAATCTGCATGTATTCTACATTTGACGTGTTAGTAAAAAAATAGAGTCTCTCATTCATTTGAATGTGGGCCTGTAGTCTCTCATTCATTTGGATGTGGGCCTTGATATGACTAAATCAACGATAAAAGACAGTTCTCAAATTGCATTGGCCGTGATTTAAATATAACTAACAACCAGCCTATTACTCTAATATACACTGTGATATTTCCCCATATTTAATATTTTTTCTGCTTTGTTTTAGACTATTCTTAACCACATTAAGACTATGTGAAGGCTAGAGAGCTGCATTTGTTAAAGACATGGCAGGGAATGAATGCCAAGCAGGCGGAGCGGTATTTTGCGGAGGGACACTGTATTTAATTGCAATGCTATTTTCCCTTTCTTTATATTCTCCAGGCTTCAGCACCAGGGAATAGGACAGAACGGTATGCGGTCCCTTTCAGAATCCGGGTGTACTCCACGCAGCTCGGCCGAATCGCCGTGTACCGCGGCCAGTCCTACTACCAGCATCTCCAGTATGACAGAGCGAGTTGACACTGGAACGTCCATTCTTTCAGTAACCTCCAGTGACTCGGAGTGCGACGTATGATATATTTATAAATATTTACAGGAAATATGGACCTGAAAAAAAAACAATGAAATATCGGGAATGAAAAAAGGACCAATTGATATAAATATTTAAAAATATATAAAAAGCCTGTATTTTATAAGCGCTTTCATTGGACCTCCCCCCCCACACACACACCACTACCTGCATTATGTTTCTTTTTTATCTATATTTCTACAAGGATCATCGAGAAGAGGGAATTCATTACCAGAGGTTGTTCATTGCCTTTTCATCGCTGTTTTAGTCCAAGTGGTGATGCCGCTCAGCCAAGATGCAATCCTGCTTTACTTTATGTTCATCAGACAATCATTTGCGTTATAAGCGCCTTTTTACTACACTTCTGTCACTGCCTGTGTGGGGTAAATGGTGAAATGTGTAACCAAATCGTTATGACTGTAACAGATTTTTATTTTTATTTCAAGATTTTGTATTGAATTATGTACATCTCAAATAATGCGATCATTCTCCCGGTCTGTAATATCCTATATGTGTAGATATGTAAATATTGCGATCATTCTCCCGGTCTGTAATATCCTATATGTGTAGATATTATTGTACATAATATTGCTTTCCCATCTCCATCTTTTCTATCCTTGTTCACTTTTCGCGACTTGGTGTTCCTACATAAAATATTTGTCAAAATGTTAAAAAAAAAATGTGCTCTAGACGTTTTGTTAGTTAGTTAGTTTTTATACCTAACATGGATAATGACGCTAGATAAACGTGTTATCAGTCACAGTTATGCAAAACGATTTAATATAAACATTTGGAATATTCTTCAATGACAATTACAGTCGTATATTTCCCCGCGCGTCGCCTAAAGCGCGTATTAGTCAATGTTTATTTCTTGCGTGTTTGTGTTCATGTATATTTCTAAATCAAAATACAATATTCAATTTTATAATATATTCTGCATTAAGTCTCTATTTTAAGTGAGTGTTCATTTCCCACCATCAAGCGTTTATGAGAATATATGTAGAGAAGTGGTAATATTATGCTCAGACGAGTATTATGATTCTGATACACATGCTGTGGCCCTTTTACCACACTAGGCGACACATAGCCTACGTGTCCAAGGCCATACACAAGATGTTGAACAAAAATCGTTTTGCCCCTAAATACATGCATGTGTAATGGTAAACGTCAACGTCATGTAGGCCTAGCTCTTAAACAAGAGTCCCGTTTCCCCTTTTGTTTACGGTTGCCAGTGAATACAGAAATTAAGTAAACGCGCCATTAAATGGACTCAGCACGGTGGACTCCTCCCCTGCCTCAATCTCCCATTGTGGGCCGGTGAAAGAGCCTTTCTTCACCCAGGGAAGAGCATTCCCCCCAGAAAAGCTTTCTCACTGCATTCTATCCTAAATTGAAAACCAATCACAATAACTTGTATATTTACAAGTGAACTGAAAATAATTATGATGGTAGGCCACACGAGTTCACGTTCTCTAAAACCCTTCCAACATGTTGTGTAGCTGTGGAATCATTCGGTTTCAATGCACTGTGAGGGCAAGACGTCTCTTCTGAAAGGATAAAAAGTAGGCCAGAGTATATACTTCTGAGGCTTCAACTGTTGTATTCTATGTTGGTAGAATAATAACGAAAAGCTCAATTCAACAGGTCAACAGCATGAACTTTTAAGACCCAGAACAGAATTCTTGTGTATGCATGTAGTGTATCAATTGTATTGGCATTGGCATTGACATATGTCTTGATATCTTAATGAGCTGCATTCCAAAAAGGCTAGGCCACGTGTATTGAACATATGTTCATCGTTGTCCTTAGTCCAACCAAAGGACATAGAAGACATTGACCTAAAGTGAAAGGCATAAACGATGATAGTGACAACATAATATATTCCGTGGCCAAGATCCTCCTTGCTTTGACATTGGAATGTCCATAGGCAAAAATATGGATGCATTTTTCTGACAATATTCCAACCCAAAATATTTACAACAACTTAAACTAACTACAAGGTACACCAATAACCCACTAGTAAAACAATGCTTACTTAACTCGGCACTTGAATGTGTGTGTGTGTGTGTGTGTGTGTGTGTGTGTGTGTGTGTGTGTGTGTGTGTCTGTCTGTCTGTCTGTCTGTCTGTCTGTCTGTCTGTCTGTCTGTCTGTCTGTCTGTGTGTTTTACTAAGAATGTCATGTCAAGTTCTCAATGTTGTATTCGGTCCTATCCACGTGTTGTTTTGACACAATTGTTGCTAAATCAGTCTTCACTGGCCATAGGCTAGCCAGGCTACTCATATCGTGTCTCACCGTGAGATGAATACCAAAACATCCCTAAAACAATATTAATCAAAAATAAGTATGCCCTAATGCAGACTAAGTGCTGGAAAACAAACATGAACTGATTCGAGTGCAATCATTGGTAGTTGTGATTGTGATAAATCTGTATTTAAACCAGTGCTACCTAATAAATCTATCTGCAGTGATTGTGATAAATCTGTATTTAAACCAGTGCTACCTAATAAATCCATCTGCCGCATAAAGATAGCGCCTATCACCCGCATGGGTCAGCGGAGAACATAGCTGATCTTTATCACCGCAGCAGCCCCTTCAGACCACATTAGTTTATTGGCTAAGACAAGTCCCAGCCATAATTAAGATTAAACTAATCGGAAACTGAAGATAATTTTGATCAATAAAAGGATAGGGGGGGATTAACTACAACGCAGATGTCCGCTATAACAAACAATCATATAGCCTCTATAGAAGAGGTTCATCATTTTACTAACACCGACTCACACAATAGTACAAATATTTTAAATGGATGTTAAATAAACGTGTATGTATTTATTCTTACTAAACTTAATCAGCAAATGCAACGTGTGTGTAGTAGCCTAACAAATATAAACTTGAAACAAATAGGCCTATTGACACATGTTTTACATTGCAGGTGGTTGACATTTTGCTCGTGGAATAGGCCTATATATAACATATTACATATGACATATATTACCTATAAGTATACGTGGAGGAGGTCTGTTGTTTCATCAGGCATCATTACTGGTGCAGGCGTTCGTTCGTGATCTGTCAAGTCGAATATGTATCATGAGACAAAATAACTTTGCCAGGAGTAATCACCGTGTGTTATACTCAGATCTAAACACGTAGGCATACAGAAAGTAAACGATAATGTGAGACAAGTGCAGCAACAATGGTCGGACATTTTTTGTTTTTTTAAATCCGTCTCTGTGTGTCTGTCTATAGTGCATGTGTCAAACAAACTGAATAACGGTTTATTTGTTCTATTCCCATAACCTTGCGAGCATAGATGCAGCCCCAAACTATTTGGCCATGGTCTGCAGTGAGAAAGGCTTGCACTGCCCTGTTTTTCGCTGATTTGATCGGTTAACTGAACACAACTTTTCTATTCGTGTGTATTCATGCAGCTCTCAAAGAGCGGCAGTTCCCTCTGACCCGGATTCAGCACGTTCTGCAGCGGCGCAGCCTCAGTGCGCACAGTGCAGACGCTCTTGTCAGGAACGGCCCTTTTGGCTAAAAACGCTCCCTCCTTTTCAAGCAGGTTTTGAAAAAGGTAAGACGTAGAACTAAAACTATTTTTAGCCTATAGTATATTGGTGGAGAAATCTATACTAAGCCATACAAACACAAGTTTAGTGTTTTTAAGTGTTTCAGTGACAAAATAATTGTTTATTAGACAACAACTGTTAAGGCAAACTTGGATTATTATTATTTTTAAATTACAATTCAGGGTGTATTCAATTACAATTACAATTTGGATTTCATTGGCTACTCAAAGCATTCATTTTTATACAACATTTCTAGGCATTCAAGGCATATTTTGGATTTCAAAGGATTATATTAGAAAAAGTTGATGTTGACCTTAGGTTTGGACAAGAATGTGTGTTTATTTTGTAAGGGAGAGAGGATCGTGAAAAAAGGGGGATTTCCATGCAGTTCAAAACTGAAAAGGGAGCAGTCTATGATTTGTTATCGGAATGCCGTAAAGAACCTGCATGTCTGACGTTTCCATGGCTTGCAGGGCCTGTGATTCTTCCCTTTCGAAGACTACTGGGATTGAACACTGTAATTCTATTAAATAGTACGTGAGGGGTCACAAGAGACTATGATACATGATCAGTGATGTATAAACCAGCCGTTTGAACAATAATTTGGAACCATAGGCAGATGAGATCATACCTCCTCTGACTCTTACCGTTTAAAACTGGTCAGCACATGGGAAAATGGTTTAATGCTGACTAGTACCATTCTATAACACCTTTTAAACAAGCAAAACATGAAAGCAACCCAACTTTAGCTTGTTCATCCGAAACACACCTCTCTACGGCTCAATAGAGGGGGTGGGGTGCTAGGCATTGCTCTGATCTCGCGCCTTCTGCACACTAGGCAGACAGACCCACGAGCAGCTTAAATACCGCTTGCACCTGTGTTTTCAACAGCTATAATGCATGAAACGATAACAGAAAACAACAACACACCACCAAACAGAGCAACATGGAGAGAAATAGGACTATAACATTAGTTTGTTAAAACCTGTGCACACTATTATTTTCATAGTTTAGTATGATTCATTATTTTATATTTAAAGAATGTTTTATTCTGATGACTAAACATTGCATATCTATGCATTACAAAACAAAATAGGCCTACCAAATAAATACACTTTTAAAATATATGAAATATAAAACATCTTATACACATTTACACATAGCATTTGGATAGAATTTGCTTATTAGCCTCTTGATAGTTTTATACCTTATTATTATTATTTCATAGCAGTTAGCATAGTGTCCCTCAGATTAAGTCGAATGATTAACAACATTTGATTAAGAACATTATTCTTTTAAAAAAAGAGGGCACTTTTTTTTAACAAATGACGCGCGTTAAACTGTGACATTTAGGAAATAATGAAAACCAAAACTACTCCATATTTTCCAATTACTTTGACATAGTGGTGTAGTCCTGAAAAATAAATGTATTGTTCAGTGAGATTTCCAGACAGAATTACATAGTGTCTGGTTTCAAACTGTCTGTCTAGTTCAGAAGCAACAAACGTCCATTTCACTCATATAGATCATGTCAGCCGGTAAAAGGACAAAGAAGACGCATTGAGGATGTGAATTGGTAAAAATTATAAAAGTAAATTGAGCAGAGAGAGAGAGAGAGTGGGAGAGAGGGAGATAGAGGTGGGGAGAGAGGGAGATAGAGAGAGAGAGAGAGCGAGAGAGAGCGAGAGACAGCGAGAGAGAGAGCGTGAGACAGTGAGCAAGCCCCGCTCCGAGGGAGAGGTCGCCCCCCCCCCAGCCACCAATAGTCCGCCGCGCCTCATATGGTGACTCTGCCCAACAATCATGAAACCATTTAGAAATTGACTCATTTTGTAAATAATCTTTGACGTCCCAACAAATACATCATTCGAGATGAGTTTCTTGGCAAGAAACCATTTAAACGAATGGCAGAATAGCTGGACTTTGGTGACACGTCTCCCTTGTAAATTGGACATTGTTCCATGCTCTGTCAGTGAACCCTCGGATCTATTGTGACTGAAGGGAGAGTTCCAGGCGAAACGAGTCACAAACCCAGAACCCGCTCAGCCGGGGAAGAATAAAGAGAGACAGATTTGCCGCCAGTTGAAGGCAGTAATCACCTTTCCCCCTCTCTTCGTCTATCCTCGAGATTTGACACGGACCATTTATAAACTGGCTTGGAAATCGTAATGAATGGAACAACGCAACAAGTCTGTAGCCTATATCCACACGTAAAAATAGCTAAAAGCATGATACATATCCCGAGGTCAATTAAAAAACGTTGCTTAAAACACATGGAATATTTCGTTAAATGTAGGCCAAGTGGTTAGAAATGTGTTTTATAAACGTTCACAAAACATTTATGAAACACCTTGTATTCTTTTAACAAGCAGCACCTATAAATAAGGCTACAACTACGATGATGTCATTTTTATAGACATATAAGTGTACATTGTATAACTGTTGTTATCACATAACATATCCTATAATTTAAACATTATTGGCATTAATAACATACAACTACAGTTAGGCTATATATATTTGTAAAGGTCAACAGGTCGGCCTCAACCAATCACGTCTAAAAAGACTGGGTAATGATCGGTTGAAATGAAGTGCATCAGTACAGGTTTTTAGAGAGATTAATCTCTTATCTTATACAAAGGACAGCACAGAATCAAAACCCTGTTCCTTACTCCAGCACCCTTTCCGAAAGTATTTCTTTGCACCAACAAATATATGACTGTCATGGCATATTTGAGAATTGATTCAAATAAGGTAAAATCATTTTTAGTTTATGTAAATAATGGGAAACTAGAAATGACAATGACAGCCTAATTCATGATAAATAGTAATCATATGTGGAGCAGACCTATAGCGCCATAAATTCGAGCCGGGTTGCCCTTATCAATATAATCTCCGTTTAGAGCAGTAGAAAGGATTACACGTGGAGCTCAGCACGTGCTCACAAACAACCACTAACAGTGTAGATTCCAAGCGCTCTGCACAATGCCCTGTGCACTGACACAAGTTCAACCGGCCACCATTAACATTAAGCGTGCTGTTACTGCCATCTTCCGGAATTTGCTTGCAGTAATAAGAGAGAGATATGTGAGCTAGGCCTATAAGACGCTGACTCGCTGTTAATACAGGATGGCTAGACAGGCATTTACACATGTATCACTATGTGGGCTATCCTAATGTCGTCACCATTGAAGCATAAACCGAGTTGAGGTCAGTACAAACCTTGCTGATTATGAATATAATATTTTATGCTACACTGATTGAACAGGTTGTGGGCTTATGATGAACTCAGTAGGGTCAATAGCACACATGTAAAGACATGCCATGGCATTGTGTCCTACTTGGCGCACTGTTACCAAAACAATAACATTGAGATTAATAATACGCCAATATGCAGTTTAGGGCTACTGATATGACACGTTATTAGTTTGCATGTATCCTATGCCTGTGCTATTGTCAGAAGAATGTGTAGGTCTATTACAAAAGTGGAGAAGCATCCTCCATGATGTGAAGTTCACAGTCCATAGGCCCAAAGTCTGGCCTATTTAGCTGCAGTTTCTCGCGCTCCAGTTATTGCTCAGCACCATGGGGACGGCCACCGAACAAGCACGTGCATTAATGTTTTATCATATGAAAGTCAAATGATGTTGGAACACTGAACTGGATTTCCATTTATGCTAGATCAAGGATTCAGACGGCATCGAGTGTAATGGAATCCTGGCTCCCTGGTTAATTTATCACAACTGATACCCAGAGTTGCTGAGCTTCCGATGACAAAATCTAATGGGCTCCGTTGGAGCGCGGCCTTTCAGAGTTAAACTCCCGGGTAAGAGCATGAGACCTGAGGGCCGCTGTAAATGGACAGTACAACACGAGTATGGCTACAGGACAACCATTAATAGCTGTCCCGGAAGAGGCTTTGACGGTACGTTGTTTTAACTTTTACATTTCCACTTTGTGGTCACTATCCCCAAACAGGTTGAACCCTATTTCCCCCCGCGCAAAGCATGCTGGAAATAGATAGGCTACATCTCCATCATGGGATGGATGTTGACAAATATAGCCTATAAATTGGCATACCGATGCTATATGGCCTGACAGCCATCTTTCTCCACAGTGTGTAAAACATGGGCCTATATCATTGTATATTAGTATCTGATTAAAATACTTTAAAACAAGATACTGCTTTAAGACAATATATATGCTAGCAGAACAAATACATACAACAATACAAACCACATCTAAACATGCCATCGTTTCTACTATGTAGTTAGTACGAATGGCCAAATACAGTATCTTTGCAGCAACCCCTATAAAAAAAATATCGGCCTCATATTGTTGAGTCCTTTCTATTTTCATTGAGCAGGCCAATCCAGCAGCATCACTGTGATTTCACCAAACAAATCACTCAATCTAAATGCAGACATGAGGACTAAAGATTCACCAAGTGTCTGAAACACCACCTCCCCACTAATCCACACAGACACTTCAGGTGGATCTCTTCAGGCCTCATTCAGAGAAACCCGGGTGGAATTGAACGCTGCACCACATCTATATTGAATGTTTTTCACATGAGGTGACTCACTGGATTTTTAAACCAGACTCTGTAAAAAGACATCTGTGCCAAGGTTCCCCTCCTCATGCATTTTTAAAGGATGCACCATTCCATCCCCTTTCCTCTCTCTGCGAGCCGAGTTCAGCAGCAGAGCTCCCACTGTGGGGACTGCTCCGCTGTCCTGACCGACTGCAGCTGATGTGATGTGTTATCAACGCCTCATTCCACCACGCCACTACAGGTTCAGATAGAGATGATGTCAGTCAGACGTCACGAAATGAAGCAGCAGTCACTCATTGTGTGAATATGGTGTCATTATACAACTGTAATGTGACACACTGGTGGGCGTGGAACACCTGATTCATGTATGTCAGGAGTGACAGCAATTCAACCATTCTTAAAACCAATTTGAAACCATTGATTCATTGAGATCATTATGTGATTTCATTGTGAAAATGGTGTAATTACACATTTATAAATGTTTAGGGTCATACATAAGTACCTCTCAGGATTTCAAATACATACAGGATAATATAAAGCAAATGGTCTTAACCACTACAATGGTAACTGCTTCAAGGTCCAGCCACTACAATGGTAACTGCTTCAAGGTCCAGCCACTACAATGGTAACTGCCTCAAGGTCCAGCCACTACAATGGTAACTGCCTCAAGGTCCAGCCACTACAATGGTAACTGCCTCAAGGTCCAGCCACTACAATGGTAACTGCCTCAAGGTCCAGCCACTACAATGGTAACTGCCTCAAGGTCCAGCCACTACAATGGTAACTGCCTCAAGGTCCAGCCACTACAATGGTAACTGCCTCAAGGTCCAGCCACTACAATGGTAACTGCCTCAAGGTCCAGCCGCTACAATGGTAACTGCCTCAAGGTCCAGCCACTACAATGGTAACTGCCTCAAGGTCCAGCCACTACAATGGTAACTGCCTCAAGGTCCAGCCACTACAATGGTAACTGCCTCAAGGTCCAGCCACTACAATGTTATATCAGTGTTTGTACTGGGCTAATGATATCAGTGTTTGTACTGGGCTAATGATATCAGTGTTTGTACTGGGCTAATGATATCAGTGTTTGTACTGGGCTAATGATATCAGTGTTTGTACTGGGCTAATGATATCAGTGTTTGTACTGGGCTAATGATATCAGTGTTTGTACTGGGCTAATGATATCAGTGTTTGTACTGGGCTAATGATATCAGTGTTTGTACTGGGCTAATGATATCAGTGTTTGTACTGGGCTAATGATATCAGTGTTTGTACTGGGCTAATGATATCAGTTTCTTTCTCCCTCCAATGTCACACTCACACAACTTGCCTAGTTAAATAAAGGTTAAATAAAATAGAGCTGCTTGTTGTATAATGGTGCCATCTACTGGGCATGACAGAGTCACATTACTTTTTTGAAGACTGTTAGAGCAACTGTCTTACAATAGTCTAATAACAATTATTTCCCCATTGCTCTTCTCTCAAGACACACCATTTTAAATCTATAATTTGTATTAGGTTATCAAGCATGATAGGAACCCCTAATGACACAAGAGCCTCAATTCATTAACCATCAGTGTGTAAAAAATATTATGAGGCATGAACACTGATCTTCACTAACTTTCACTAACCTTCACTTGATTCATGTTAGTATTCTCTTCTTTAAACCCTAACCTTCACTAACCTTTAAACACTAACCTTTAAACACGAACCTTCACCTGATTCATATTGGGCTTTTCTTCTTTAAACACTAACCTTCACTAACCTTCACCAATCTTCACTAATCTTCACTGACTTTCACAAATTTTCACGAACTTTCACAAACTTTCACAAATCTTCACTAACCTTCACTAACCTTCACTAACCTCACTTGATTCATATTGGGCTTTTCTTCTTTAAACACTAACCTTCACTAACCTTCACCAATCTTCACTAATCTTCACTGACTTTCACAAATTTTCACAAATCTTCACTAACCTTCACTAACCTTCACTAACCTCACTTGATTCATGCTGGGCTTCTCTTCTTTAAACACTAACCTTCACTAACTTTCACAAATTTTCACTAACTCTCACTAACTTTAACTAACCTTCACTAAACTTCACTTATCTAACTTTCACTAACTTTCACTAACTTTCACTAACTTTCACTAACTTTCACTAACCTGCACTAACCTCAACTAACCTGCACTAACCTGCACTAACCTGCACTAACCTGCACTAAGCTTCACAAACCTTCACTAACCTTCACTAACTTTCAATAACCCACACTAATCTTCACTAACCTTTACTAACCTGCACTAGCCTGCACCAACCTTCACTAACCTGCACTAACTTTCACCAACATGCACTAACTTTCACTAACCTTCACTAACCTTCACTTATCTTCACTAACCTTCACTAGTTTTCACTAACCTTCACTAACCTGCACTTATCTGCACTAACCTTCACTAAACTTCACTAAACTTCACTAACCTTCACTTACCTTTGCTAACTTCCACTAATCTACGCTAATTTTTATTAATCTTAATTAACCTTAACTAACCTTCACTAACTTTCACTTGATTCATGCTAGTCTTCTCTTCATTTTCCTTCTCCATCCACATCTTCATTGTCTCCTGTTTAAATAAAAGTTGAATAAATTAAAAAAAATAGGCCTGTGACTGTACCATATCACATTGAGCGGGCCCAGAAGCTATTGAGGCTCAATGGAGGATTAAATCAATGGAGGACTAAATCAACCGATGAGTAAATCAATGGAGGACTAAATCAACCGATGACTAAATTAATGGAGGACTAAATCAATAAAGCAGCAACTGAATGCCAACAAAGCAAGATAGACTTCAAATGGCTGCCACTGTAAAAGTCCTCAGCTTGGAAATCAGTCTGGTGTAAGTTATCGGAAGGAAGGAGGGAGCGAAACAACGGAGCCTGTGAAAATGGGGGAGGGGAAGGATAGGGAGATGAAAATAAAACAGAGGGAAGGAGAGAAAGAAAGAGAGAGCAGTATGATTTAACAGCAGCTACTGTGCAGAGCAGCTGAGCCATGAGGACTAGAGTGTGAATGAGATGTTCAGTTGGTTATTCAGAATAGTGGGTATGACACTGGTACCTTTTCCACACTGTTAAGTGACCCAAACTGTACTCTGCTGCCAGCCACCAATTTGTCTCAGTTCAGTAGTGTGGAAATGGTACAGTACACTATTCTAATCCCTTCTGGACCAAGAAAAATGTGTGACAATGTGAGAACCTGGACAAAAAGGTGATTGTATCTATGGATATTTATAATGGACCTTGCACAATAAATTCAGTAAAGTTTTTAATTTTATTTACTGTATATTGCAAAAAAACATTTAAGAATATATTTGAATGTGTCCTGAAAAGCCTAGTGCATAATAAAACCTCCCTATCTGTTGACAGATACTGTATTGCAATGTAAAGTGATGCATTGGAATATGTCTGCTGGTTAAAATCCTTTCCTCTAGAGGGGGCAAGTGTTCAATGCAACACTGCCAGGATGGAGCCAAGCGACTCACTTTTGAATTAAATTCTCTCTCTCTCTCTCTCGCTCGCTCTCTCTGAGATATGGAGAGAGAGTGTGTGCTCATTTAGGAGTCTGCACGTGTCTGCAGTGTGTTAGGTGTAATTATTCTGGTTTCCATTGCAGCAGGAAGACTGACACACATGCATCCTCCTCCTCATTGTCGTCTTAGGTTTTACTAAAACAATGTTGTCATTGACCATGGTTCACTTACACAGTCCCCTTGTTTAGGCTACCACGGTTTCCTCCTTAGCAATGCTGTTTTACTAGCTGTATCCTAGCTGTAGAACATATTGTTTACCAATGTTGAAGGTGAACTCTCACCAGGTTTCCTAATAATTACCAAGCCCTCGTTTATGGAGCCAACTCAGAAATGACATCATCATCACTACAGACCCTGATTGACACGCCTCCATCCTCAATGATAGTTTACATAAAGTCATGTTAATGATAGTTTACATTCATGTTGTTAGCATTAAACAGCTTTCTGCGCAAACGCACAGATCATTCTTTCAGGTATTAAAGATAGTAATGTTCTCTTTATATCTTTGAAAACATGCCTTTAAAGTACCTAAAGCTGTATATCAACATAATACACACAACAAAAATATTAACTAAACATGTAAAGTGTTGGTCCCATTTTTCATGAGCTGAAATAAAAGATCCCAGAAATGTTCCATACGCCCAAAAAGCTTTCTCTCAAATGCTGTGCACACATTTGTTTACATTCCTGTTAGTGAGCATTTCTCCTTTGCCAAGATAGTACATCCACCTGACAGCTGTGGCATATCAAGAAGCTGATTAAACAGCATGATCATTACATAGGTGCACCTTGTGCTGGGGACAATAAAAGGCCACTCTAAAATGTGCAGTGTTGTCACACAACACAATGCCACAGATGTCTCAAGTTTTGAGGAAGCATGCAATTGGCATTCTGACTGCAGGAATGTCCAACAGAGCTGTTACCAGAGAACTGAATGTTCATTTCACGACAACAAGCCGCCTCCAACGTTGTTTTAGAGAATTTGGCAGTACGTCCAACCGGCCTCACAACCGCAGATCACGTGTAACCACACCAGGCCAGGAACTTCACATCTGGCTTCTTCACCTGCAGAATCATCTGAAAGGGGGGAGGGGCAGTAATTTTAAAAGGCCTGGCTCCCCAGTGGGTGAATCTGGCACCCATGGCTGCGCCCGTGCCCAGTCATGTGAAATCCAAGATTAAGGCCTAATGGATTTATTTAAATTGACTGATTTCCTTCTATTAATGAAATAAAAAAAATAAAAAATAAAAAATATTAACTGTCTCAATTAAACCTTTGAAATTGTTCCATGTTGTGTTTATATTTTTGTTCAGTATAAATGGATATGTACTTTCTTTACAAAACCGGATTGTCTTGATGCTACCAGCCAACGTTGTGGAAACAAACAAAAGCCAACTGTACACCAACACTATAGTGAAGTTTACTACCTTCTTGTGTAGTAGTATCAAGGCTGTAGGGATGTTGTGATGTCATTGTGAGGTGGAAAATGGCTTCTATATATGACCTTGATTTAGGATCCTATTGTCTATAATGCATATACAGCGCATTTAGAAAGTTTTCAGACCCTTGACTTTTTCCACATTTGGAAATTACAGCCTTGAATCTTCTTGGCAGTGACGATTTTAGCATGTAAATCTTGGTGGGGCAAAAAAAAAAAAGTGGGATGTATTCCAGTAAAGCCACTCCACAACACAACACTAAACAATACATGAACTGAACTATAATGGTGACAAACGGTGCCCACAAAGTGTTAGGGACTACATAAAGCTATCCCAAATCAGTCCCAACATCTTACCACTGCTACACCTGGCTATCAGCTGAGCCTTGTCTGGCAGCGAAACAGTTGTTTCAGCCTCATTTACTGCCTTTTAGAACAACAGCTGATATGGCTGACTTGCTTAAACAAATGTTGTTTCTAATGACAATTGAGATGTAAAAACTATGGCGTAAGGGGATGACAAGCGGATAAGAGGTAATCCGTAATTTCGATTAAGACATTAATTATCGAGCTAGGACGAACGTAGTCAATATAACTATTTGTTTAGCACTTTTGAATTGTACAGCAACAGAATTCAGAACATGGGCCGTTCTTACAGTGTTCTCCCTGTACACCAAGTCAGAACCGTAGGATAAATAAAGGGGGCATATAAGTAGACAATGAAAGCTCTTACAATATTCAATGATTACATTTCTCTAAAACAGGTTATAGGCTACATGTGGACCACCAAGTCAGAACAGTAGGCAAAATTAAGAGGGGTAAATAGACCAAATTATTAGGGTGAGGCACATTACTAACTAACAGCTTACCATACAACATACACTTAGTATTACTTTCTTAGCTAAAGTATACATATCTCCCTGGCATATTACATAATATGTAAGCAGCATACAATACATTTTTGGACTCATCTTGTTGTGCTGTGCTCACTTGAACAGGAAGGTGGCATATTTTGTCAGGTCGTAGCTCTAGAAAAGGTCAGATTTTCAATTCCGAGTTGGATGACTGTTCAAAACTTATTTTCCCAGTCAGAGCTCGTTTATTGCCGATTTTCCAGCTGTCTTGAACTCAAGTTTTCGCAGTTCTGAGTTAACAGTTGTTTTAAGTGCGGCATAAATCATGCTTCATTGACAGCATGGCCAATGTTGAATGTTTATAATTTTAAACCCCTTAATCCCAGATTTGGGACCACACAGCCACTCCACTGAATAGCAGGCTAGTGATTGTTTTGCAATGCTTGCAGTTAGCCACTGTAACTGATTCCTTCCAAACCACTCATTGTTGTGTTTGCGATTTCCAACTTGTTGTGTAATGTTTATGTCCAATGTCCAATGAGCACCGATATGTTTTATCTATAATTTCTCTTCATTATTTATCTTTACATGACAAGGATTAAAAAAGATTTGCCAGTATATTGTGACTTGATTCATGATGATGACCGCTAGCTAAGATTTTGAAAGTATGATGTTGATGATTCTGAGTCTCCTCATTGACCCCCAGTCTCCTCATTGACCCCAGTCTCCTCATTGACTCCCAGTCTCCTCATTAACCCCAGTCTCCTCATTGACCCCAGTCTCCTCATTGAGCCCAGTCTCCTCATTGGCCCCAGTCTCCTCATTGCTCCACCAGCAACATTTTCTTGTGTAAATAAAGAAAAACCCTTGAATGAGTAATATTCCAAACTTTTGGCCCCCAGTGTATGTTAAAAAGGTATTTATGTTTTTTATGTTGAATACATTTGCAAAAAAATCTAAAAACCTGTTTTCGCATTGTCATTATGTGGTATTGTGTGTAGATTGATGAAGAAAATGATAATTAATTAATTTTAGAATAAGGCTTTAACTCAACAAAATGTGGAAATAGTCAGGGGGTCTGAATACTTTCCGAATGCACTGTATATGATGCGTTAATGAGGTCAATCAAACTCGACCAAAACAATGGAATTGCCATGGAAAGGCGTGGGGGAAAGGGCCATGGAGGAAGATCCTGAGTCTCCTCATTGACCCCCAGTCTCTTCATTAACCCCAGTCTCCTCATTGACCCCCAGTCTCTTCATTGACCCCAGTTTCCTCATTGACCCCAGTCTCCTCATTGACCCCAGTCTCCTCATTGACCCCCAGTCTCCTCATTGACCCCAGTCTCCTCATTGACCCCAGTCTCCTCATTGACCCCAGTCTCCTCATTAACCCCAGTCTCCTCATTGACACCAGTCTCCTCATTAACCCCAGTCTCCTCATTGACACCAGTCTCCTCATTGGCCCCAGTTTCCTCATTAAGCCTAGTCTCTGCATTGACCCCAGTCTCCTCATTGACCCCAGTCTCCTCATTGACCCCAGTCTCCTCATTGACCCCAGTCTCCTCATTGGCCCCAGTCTCCTCATTAAGCCTCTGCATTGACCCCAGTCTCCTCATTGCTCCAACAGCAACATTTTCTACAATACATTTAGACTATATTCATGTGTATTTCACACTATGCTGATGTAAAAATCGGAGTATAATGCTTGTATGGATGTGAACTCCAACACATGTTCATGTCATCATCTCCAATCAACTGCGTTACAGTTTAACACTTTGACTACCACCACAGATTTCTGTATGCTAGCTATGCTAACCAGCTTTTACAAACAGGAGTTAACATTGAGAGGCCACTTCTTCTAAACCTGAAAAGGGTCAACTTCTACATGTTATGCAGCGAAAACAGCCAAATGTATCCACATTGGACTGAAGAAAGCACGTTGTGGGCCTGTTCTACTACATAAATCATGACGTGTTGACAAATATCCACTTAGTTAGATCAGATTTGTTGAAAGTGCACCAATCTGGTCAATGGAACGTCTCCTTTACCACATCAATAGGACAACTATAACAAGTACACCCTGGACATTCTGCCTTTAATTAATTGTTCAATCCCTTAAAGAAATTTCCCCCTCGGGGATCAATAAAGTACCTATCTATCTATCTTGAGTCAATACATGTTACCTTTAGCAGCGATTACATTGGTGCATCTTTCTGGGTAAGTCTTTAAGAGCTTTCCTGACCTGGATTGTGCAAAATGTTTCCATTATTATTTTCAAAATTCTTCAAGCTCTGTCAAATTGGTTGTTGATCATTGCTAGAGAACCATTTTCAAGCAGATTTAAGGCAAAACTTTAACTCTGCCTTTCAGGAACATTCACTGTCTTCTTGGTAAGAAACTATAGTGTAGATCTGGCCTTTTGTTTAAGGTTATTGTCCTGCTGAAGGTGAATTAATCTCCCAGTTTCTGGTGGAAAGCAGACTGTGTCAGGTCCTGACTAGAGTAAGATCTCTAGGCATCTCTATGGTGTCTGGAGTCTAGGCGGCTTTATGTTTTGTTTCTGTTGGTCCCCAATTAGAGGCAGCTGCATTACGTTGTCTCTAATTGGGGATCCTATTGTGCCCACCTGTGTGTGGTTCTTTGTTTGTTCATGTCGCACATCAGTTTGTGGTTTTGTTCTCTCCTTTGTTGTTTTGCTCACCAAAATAAAAGGAATGTCTTCCTACAACTGCTCAGCGCCTCGGGTCCTATCTAAGAACCGTGACAGACTGAACCCGGTTTTCCTCTAGGATTTTGCCTTTGCTAAGCTCTATTCATTTTTATACTGAAAAACTCCCCAGTCTTTAACGATTACAAGCATACCCATAACACGATGCAGTCACCACTATGCTTGAAAATATGGAGAGTGGTACTTATTCATAATATTTTGTATAAGGATTTGCCCCAAACATTGTATTCAGGACAAAAAGTGAATTGTTTTGCCACATTTTTTGCAGTATTACTTTAGTGCAAACAGGATGCATGTTTTGTAATATTTTTATGATTTTTTTCTCCCTTTTTTTAATTCTGTTATTTAGGTTAGTATTGTGGGGTAACTACAATGTTGTTGATCCATCTTTAGTTTTATGCTATCACATCCATTAAACTCTGTAACTGTATTCAAGTGTGGTTTCCTTTCTCTCCGGCAACTGAGTTAGGAAGGACACCTGTATCTTTGTAATGACTGTGTGTATTGATACACCATCCAAAGTATAATTAATAAGTTCACCATCCTGTCAGGCTGTATCACCGCCTGGTATGGCAATTGCACAACCCGCAAACCGCAGGGCTCTCCAGAGGGTGGTGCGGTCTGCCCAACACATTACCGGGGGCAAACTACTTGCCCTCCAGGACACCTACAGTACCCGATGTCACAGGAAGGCCAAAAAGATAATCAAGGACATCAACCAGCCGAGCCACTGCCTGTTCACCCCACTATCATCCAGAAGGTGAGGTCAGTACAGGTGCATCAAAGCTGGGACCATTAGACTGAAAAACAGCTTCTATCTCAAGGGCATCAGACTGTTAAATTATTATTTTATTTGTTATATAACCTATATTTAACTAGGCAAGTCAGTTAAGAACAAATTCTTACTCCCAATCACGGCCGGTTGTGATACAGTCTATGGAGTCCTATAGGGCGGAGCACAATTGTTCCAGCGTCGTCCGAGTTTGGCCGGTGTAGGCCGTCATTGTAAATAAGAATTTGTTCGTAACTGACTTGCGTAGTTAAATAAAGGTTAAATAAAAAACACACATATATATATATATAATTTATAATTGATATTGTAGTAAACACCAAATTACTTGTTTACTGTTATAAGTATGTTGGTAACTAGTTTATAAAAGCATTGAGGCACCTCGGGGTTTGTAGTATATGGCCAATATACCATGGCTAAGGGCTGTATGCAGGCACTCTGCTTCACGTTGTGCATAAGAACAGACCTCAGCAGTGTTATATTGGCCATATATTGCCTAACTATATAATAATATCAATGGGCAAATAATAATACTAATATTACTCAACATTATTATTATTTGGGCGTCTGTTAGTCCATGTAAAATGACAATTTTGTTCTACTTCCTTGTCAACAGACGTCCTATCTATGTAACTTTATAGTCCAAGAAATATAGGAACAACGAGTGAAACTAAACTAAACGGTTGTAATTGCATCTGTGTGCCTTGTGCTATTCAGCTAGCTGACTCCGATTACTGTCTGAGTAGGCTGTCAACGTGCATAAACATGAGTGAGTTTACTAACAAAACACTGGATCTATTTTATTGGTATAGGTAGGCCTAGCTATAGGTCATGTAACATCCTCAAATTCATCTGTATCACATAATAAAATTAAAAGATGCACTTTTAAATAACTTTAGCCAAGATTTCAGTGATGATGGTAAAAATGTTCTAAATTAATTTACAGTTAATAGATTGCCTTTGATCCGTTGATAGCTGCATATTATGG
>CM042388.1:9302520-9320020 GCA_023634145.1 Thymallus thymallus | reverse complement strand
GATGGCGCTAGGCCCGGGTGGAGGCGCGAGGCCGTGCATGTGCAGCCCAGAGTTTGAAGCGAGGAGCATAGCAGGGCTCGACGAAGTGTGATCCGGAGTCCCTGAAGGCGTTTTGTCGTCGTCTGAGCTCCCCAAAAGTGTTTTATTTCCATTCATGGAGGAAGTTAATGGGTTGTGGCTGTTGGTGTTGGAGTTTTCGTTGTTTTCCCTGTAGAAAGGAAATATAATAATATGGTAAATTTGAACGTTGCCTACATTAGCCGATATTGTCAGGTAGCCTTTACAAACATGCATTCCCTTGCAAACGACACAATGGCCTATAGGCTCATCAGAACTATCCTGAGCTGTTAGACTAAGAATGTATTATTAGTACATATTTTAATATACAAGTTTCAGGCCTATAGACTAAAAGGAACTGGTAAATTAGCAGTGTAGGTTATCTCGTCGCTGTCAACAATGTTTCAAAGCCTATCTGAAAATAGGACCAGTGTTCGATTTTCTTGCATCATCTAGTCTCAGATCTTGTTTGGCTGCATAATAAAAACGGGACTATGTCATTTTAAGAAATACATAAGGGCTACTACAGTATATGCAGTTGTCACAAGCGAGTTAAGTGCGCATTTTGGAATTTGTGAATGCAATGCAATGCACACACACACACACACACACACACACACACACACACAAACACACACACACACACACACACACACACACACACACACACACACACACACACACACACACACACACACACATTTTAATTATATCTAAACTGGTCTAAACTGGTCTAGACGGTTAGTTTGGGTTTATATGGGTATAAAGGCATAATGTCAAACCTCAACTGTGTACACAAGCTGGCAGGCATAAATGACAGGCCTAATTATTGCTAAACGTGTATTAGGCATACATTCCCAGTTGCAATGACTCGTGGTTTTAAAGTGGAAAGGCAGTGGTTTCAGCTTGAATTAGTCACCAGCGGGTGAACGAAGAGGCCCATAATTTCGAAACTTTGAAATTCACAAACAGCTCAGTAAGCAATAGCTAAATAACTACCACCCTCTAACATCTTGACAATCAAGGAACTTTTTGTGTGTGCAAAATAGCTAACCCAGGCCTACATTTACATACGTTCAAGTCCTCAGCTATATATCTTTAAGGAGAATTCCTTAAGTTTAATTTTCAATTTAGCCAGTGTTCATATTTATAAGCATGCTTAAATTAGCCCTATGGACAGGTTAAATTGTAAAATAATAACATGATATTAGTTTGCTTGTGTTTATGAAAGTTATAATTATTATCAATGATTATATATTATATAATTTAGAATACCCTGATTTGAAATGAGAGGATGGGATGCATGAGTCAGTATTTCCTAACAAATAATTCAAGGTAAAGTCAGCGTGTAGACTTTTATGCACACATAAATATTAACAAAATAAGCAATATCCCTAACGAGTAAACATTAAGACAACAAGTAAACATTTACTTACTCGTACCTTTCCTTAACTTCTGCAGCGCGGTCTCTTTGCCGTCTGTTTTTGAACCAGTTACTGACTTGTGTGGTTGTCAACCCGGTGCCCTCGGCGAGCTCCCTCTTCTCTCGCGGGGAAGGGTAGGGGTTATGCGTGTACCATTCTCTGAGTACGCTCCGGCTCTTCTCTTTGAAACAGTAGCTTGTCTCCTCGCCGTCCCAGATAGACCGAGGCAGGGGGAACTTTCTGCGGACACGGTACTTTCCCACAGCCCCGAGAGGACGGCCTCGGAGCTTCTCCGCCTCGACGTAGTGTGCTTTGAGCCACAGCTGTTGCAGCTTCGGGTGGTTGTGAGGGGAAAATTGGTGGCTTTCAAGGATCTTATAAAGCTCTCTGAAATTTCCTCTGTGAAAGGCGACCACAGCTTTAGCTTTGAGAACACTTTCATTTTTGTGGAGGTGCTCACACGCGGGTAAAGACCACAAAAAGCGCCCGAGCCGTTCGATGTTTCCTCCCTGTTGGAGGACCTCGCAGACGCACGCAACTTGCTCTTGCGTAAAGCCAAAAGTTGGAAGCATAGACATGGTTGCAAGTTAGTAAACAGGTATGTTTTGCTCTACTTCCACGTCCTCTTTATGGCTAAGACATTAATGCAAGTAGCCTACACTGTAAGTCCACGAACGACCATGAAGGTCTCCAAAAGTAGGCTGTATCAAAAGATAAAATCCAATCGAAATTAAAAAACTAAAGTCCTATTAATGAATGGCCATACACAATGCACAGCATTCCCATCAAGTACACCGAGAGAAAGTGTTTACTCCTTCCACAGTCGTTCTCCACCTTTTCTATTTCGTTTCAACATAACCTACTCCTGAAGACAAGGCTCGCTCGCTTGTTTTAATAATATTATTCTAAGCTGGCAAGAAAAGCGATTATGTGAACTGTGATTGGTTGGTTATCTGACCCGGGGATGGCGAGGATAAGACAATAGTTTTAGTCAAATTATGTGTCATGGTTACGCTGTCATTCAAAGTAACCCGATATGCTTCGAGGTGGCTCCCTGGCCCCACTGACTGGTTGTCCCCTTCTATCCAAGCTCGCCTACCAATAAAAATATTGCCCAGATTTTTCCTGTAAATTTGTCCCCCCCCCCCCCCAAGTTTGACAGACATTGGAGGCAGCCAAAGAGCGCGAGGCTGTGGGGCAGTGATCCCTCTTTTCTGGGGAGGATGGCGCCAAAGCGCGTAGCAAAGTGCGCGCACAGGACCTCTAAATTGATGTCCGTAACCAGGAACCGTGCACAATCCACAAGTGTATACACATATTCCACTATTCCTGCTTATTAATGATGTGCCATCTACTGCTTACATTGTAATAAGGAATTTTATGTATGCCTACACAAGGCACCTGGCACATCACAGTCTAGAAATTATATTTAAACCATAGGCTAGGCGTGAATAAACATCGCACAAATTGTTACCCGAAATATGTGGTATTATTTGACCTGTTTTGACACAGTGACAAAAGTCTATATATACAGTATATCCCTAAGTTGAATAACTTGGGCAAACTGTGTCCACTGTTAACGTGTTCCATGAATTGGTCATAGAAAGTGCCCAGATTTGAAGAGAGTTCCCTCACCTTTCAATCGTAGTTTAACCCCTGCTAGATCATGTGCGCATTGACAGCCTCTGGTGTAATTAACCATGCATTATTTAATGCACATGAGGGTATGACAAAATAACAAGGCAGGTAGGCATCCTGTGGGCACACCACCAGGAACCGTACAATGTGGAATACGGTAGCATTAGGGCAAACGCACAAGGTGCCTGAATAACAAAACAAACGGTTGAGAGAGGTGTATTCTGCAAAGACTGGTCTGGGAGAGAGGGGAGGGGACAGCTCACGCTCTCTAAGGCATTCTGAGGGGAACGAAAGCTATTGCTGGATGCCGGTAAGACAAATTAACCTCTTGTTTAGAGATGATAGGATTTAAGAATGATATGTTAATAGTTTTTAAATATAGATCTACTCATGACATTTTCTAAAAAAAAACGGCCGAAAAAAATAATTGTTCTGAGTGAGAGTGCCTAGGCTACCTGTTGTGTGTACGTAATTATCTATTGACCGGTGGAGTGGAAATTGATCAGCTGATAGATTTCTATTGCATCACAGGTGGACCTCTTCATTCAATTTACACTCACCAGTATCATATCACACGAGGCCAGGTCTCTTTCCATCTACAGATCTTAAAAGCGTCTCAGTTATCTGCTTTCTGTAAAATAGAGAGCAAAAAAAACTGTTTCAGCTTTCATCCGAAGAGCTTTCTGATTTTGCTGCTAACTTAATAACACCTCAGACCACAAGAAAGCTCAGCAAAATTATATTTTGTGTGAAATTATAGAATCGCTAACGCTTGTAGTATGAAATGAAAGGGTTGTAAATATGTCAAGAGATGAAAAAGTGTTCTGCTCTGTGCTGTTTTATCTTCAATGAAAATGGACCTCGGTTGCCTTGCCTCTTCCAGGCGAGCTCGAGCTGCTCCAACCTGTGGTGCAGTGCCCGTGATCACAGGGTAGCTTATTGCTCTGCAAGGGTGCAGCCACCCCGAGCGTCTACACAAGTTTCGCGCCAAAGTGTAGGCTACTCGTCTAGTCAATATGCAATATGCGTACATTTGAATATAGAAATAGGGTGACTTTCATCGGTTATCTTATTTTAAGATTTCAATATGTATTGCCATTCGGCCAGTACTTTGAATTAGGCTACGCACTCATGGCACATGTACAAAATGATTAGGCTATACTGGCTCAAAAAGATGAACAACAATATGTTTGGTAAAAGTTAGGCTATACTGGATCAAAAAGATGAACAACAATATGTTTGGTAAAAGTTAGGCTATACTGGATCAAAAAGCTCAAAAACAATATATATGGTGATATTTAGGCTTTACTGGCTCAAAAAGCTCAACAACAAATATGTATGGTAATATTTAGGCTATACTGGCTCAAAAAGATGAACAACAATATGTATGGTAATATTTAGGCTATACTGGCTCAAAACGCTCAACAACAATATGTATGGTAATATTTAGGCTATACTGGCTCAAAAAGATGAACAACAATATGTATGGTAATATTTAGGCTATACTGGCTCAAAACGCTCAACAACAATATGTTTGGTAATATTTAGGCTATACTGGCTCAAAACGCTCAACAACAATATGTTTGGTAATATTTAGGCTATACTGGCTCAAAAAGATGAACAACAATATGTATGGTAATATTTAGGCTATACTGGCTCAAAACGCTCAACAACAATATGTATGGTAATATTTAGGCTATACTGGCTCAAAAAGATGAACAACAATATGTATGGTAATATTTAGGCTATACTGGCTCAAAAAGATGAACAACAATATGTTTGGTCATATTTAGGCTATACTGGATCAAAACGCTCAACAACAATATGTATGGTAATATTTAGGCTGTAGGCCTATGTCTCTATTTTTCTTATTGTCGTTTAGTTTTACTGTAGTTTCATTCAGAACACTGTGCTCTGAATCAGACCAAGTAAACCAAGCCACTTAATAGCAAGAAAACCAGTCTTTAGTGAAAGGACAGTCGGATGTCTCACATGCACTTGTAGGTTAAATTGTATGCATACTGTAGCCATAAATGAAATCATGCATTTGTACATGGGTCTCAGTATTTTATATCATATGCTGGCAAATTTCGCCGAATGAAAAAACACACTAATCGTTTTTATCACCAAGATGAATAATCTTGTAAGAAGACCCTTATCCGTTTCCATGTTATGTTTTCACTCGCAGAAGGAACGGTGTTTAATAAATTGACTTGGGTTTCGCCTGAAGCGAAGTTTGCGGAGTGGTATTTAGGCATTAGCTTGACTGATGCTGATCATAAGAGGACAAGGCTGCTGAAATGGATATTCATAGAGGAATACAAATTCCAAATGTAACGATATTAGACTGAGAATTAGTTATATACACCTCTGAGTAGTTTCATCGTCTTCTTCCACTTACACATATATTATCACATAGGGACCTGTAATTATAATACTAATATTAATAATAGTAACACTAATACTAATACTAACAACACTAATAATACTAATACTAATACCCTACTACTACTACTACTACTACTACTACTACTGCTACTACTACTACTACTACTACTACTACTACTACTACTACTACTACTACTACTACTACTACTACTTATAATAACTGTAAAGGGCTACATCTATACCTAATTAAACAATTGTTTGTGGCACTCAATATAAATATAAATATAAAGGCAGCACGATGAAATTATGTTTAGTAAATGTTTAATAACATACACAAAATAACCAGTGCATAATAGGCTATAATTTCAAATTGCCTATTCTTTCAATCAATGACACGAAATAGTGCTTCAAGACGAATCTAAAGGAGAGGTTGAAGAAAACGTTTTCAAGGTGCAAAAGCAACGGTCACTTATGTTTAAAATGAGCACCCAAACATTGTTTGACAGACGAGCCACTACGGGTATAAATATCCGAGATCGTTTATGATAACTTTTGCGATGAGCGTGACAATGGTCGTCTGTCCCACTATTTTCTACACCGTGTCTGATACATGCTTATGAATAGGCTTTTTGTCTATTGAGAAAATGTACGAACCTGTCTATAGGCCTTATAGACTTTAAGCCTATACAGGTCTAGGCCCATTGCTCTAGCATAACATAATATTTAATGAAATTCATTTGAAACTATGTTCTGAGATAGGCCTTTATGTAGGCCTATGTGAAAAACATAGTTTCAGCTATTAGGCCTATGCTACTAAAAATTGTAATTTCACAAAACCCCCATTAATCAATACTCCATTCTGTTTGCTAGGACCTTTGACCTTTCATGAACAGAAAACGCTAAGAGCCAACTGGGCGTACACATACATCAGGCCTAAATAACAAAATAGGCCTATATTGTTCCAACTCCTTGTCAATAGCAATGCAATGCTCTGTACAGGTGTAGTGCTCCTTGCGGTTTAAGGTGCGCCTTTTCGTATATTCCTTGCAGGCGGAAAGTGCCGGCTGGGGCTCTGCATTCACAAGTGCTGATCAAAGCCTCTGCTGCAGGCCGGAGGAACCTGGCAGTGACAGGCCGAATCAAGATACCCGTCTCGCCTTGACAGTGTTTGTAAACCTCTTGTTTCCAAGGATCATTTTGATCAGAGCTTTGCTGGGCCCGCGTGGCTGGTCTGAGCGGTGATTATTACAATGCTGATGAATGGAGATCGCGTATCTTCTAATAGTCGCCCCCTATTTTCACAAACTGCCACAACTAACCCGAAAGCTCTCTGCCACGACCTCCACTAATTGGACTGATTATTGCAAGATGTTTTTGGGGAGCGCAGGGTGGCGGCGGGACGTGGCTTTTCCGTGGCCTAAGTGGGTTGATGAGTTACATTCGTTCAGACATGTCATGTTGGACAGACAGAGAGAACGAATTAAACCCAGGCGATTGGTGTCTCTGATGTTTAAGCATCTATGAATGAGCGCCTAGGCAATAATTAAATGTTTATATCTAACTTGTTACCCTATAGGCCTACACTGGAAGGAGTGTTGGAAGGACTGAGGAGATCTTGTCTTAATTTACAGATAGAACAGTCGTTGATCAAATAGGTTCACGCAGTGGGTGATAGGCTATCAATAACACAGGGCTGTAGATGGTTTTTAGAGCTGTTTTCAAATTAGACCTCCCAAGTGGGTGGGCCTATGCCCTTCCACCACCAAATTACTCTATTCTCATTAAGAAACATATCTAACTATTGACACTATGAGAATATATGTAGTGCAAGGTTTTCTCTGGTTTATAGAATTACGCATGCGCTTTCTCTTTGGCATTGGGCATACATCTCAGATCACAGATGAGATGTGGGTCCAAGCACGTGTGAGCGAACACTGGAGCAACAAGTGGCTTTCTTCAGCCTCTCCACGGGCCCTGGGCCGCTACTTAGGCTAATTAATTCAATCAATCATTTGATTTGATTCCTGCTCATTTTCAGTGCTTGCTCGCTTACCTCACCAATACACTGAGTCTATTATGCATTTTCCCCTCACGTGTTTAGCACGCACTATAATTGGAAGTGGAGTGCTACTCCAGCTCCCCTGATACTTCACGCTTGACAACATTTACTGTCACAGGAGACCCAGGCTGCGCGTGACATCTCATGGACCTGTCTCTTGACAGGGTGCTAGGCGACATGTAGGCTTAAAGCGTGTGCATTTTTGGAGACCAATTTAGGCCCATTAACTCTCGTCTTAATGACATCCATACAAGGACAAAATATAGCCTATGTTAGGGATAATTAAATATCTAATGATGTTATAGCCTTTACCAGAGCCTCTGAAAGTGTGATATTATTATTTTTATTATAAAAAAAAACTTTTCACAAACAAACACTGTCTGAACCGCGTGCGTCACTGTTATACCAGGAAGATGTCCTTTGAAGAGGGGAGAGCACCTGCCCCCCCCCCCTCCCACACACACACCCAGACAGGCATACCTTTCCCAAAACAACAAAGCCTTAAGTTGTTTAACAAGGAAACACATTGATTCTCATAAGGGCTAGGTTAGCCTAGTCTATTTATTTACGTAGCCAAATATAACTGCCTGTAGCTCAGGACCTGAAGCAAGGATATGCATATTCTTGATACCATTTGAAAGGAAACACTTTGAAGTTTGTGGAAATCTGAAATTAATGTAGGAGAATATAACACATTAGATTACGTAAAAGATAATACAAACAAAAAAATATGAGTTTTCTACAATTTTTTAAATTCCATCATCTTTGAAATGCAAGAGAAAGGTCATAATATCATATAGGAGTTTAGGCACAATTTAGATTTTGGCCAATAGATGTAGGCAGTGTGTGTGCAAAGTTTTAGATTTATCCAGTGAAGCATTGCAATACTGGAATATTTTGTATCAAGTCTGCCCAAATGTGCTGAATTAGTCAATTTATACATTTTCAAGTACACTACTATAGAGAACATACAACAATTATAGGGTAATACAAAATATAAGTTGACACACTCCCAGGAATGTCATTCATGATAGATAATTAGTTCATACACACATCTAGATGGTCCGGCAGGGTGGGTGTGGAGCCAGAGACAGCAGGGGTTCAAACTATAGAACCCATTTCCTACATATGAATATAAAAATGGTTGTAGCTGAGAGGGCTTCCACCCCATAGGGGTTGTAGTAGGTTCAGCGAATAAGGCTACCACCCCAGAGAGCTTTTAGTAGGGTAAGCTAATAGGGCTTCCACCCCATAGGGGTTGTAGTAGGGTCAGCTAAGAGGGCTTCCACCCCATAGGGCTTGTAGTAGGGTCAGCTAAGAGGGCTTCCACCCCAGAGGGTTTGTTACAATCTGATGCCAGCTTGTCATGCTCTTTTCTCAAAGCTCCTCCTCTCACATATAAGATGACTTCCTGTTCCAGTCTGGGAGGGTATCTCTTTACAGAAGGCAGGTCCCTCTCTGGTTATAGAAATCTGTAACATCACTTAATGTTTTCCCCTTATGCAAGGTCCCCTTTATAGCACATGGACTTTATATGCCCAGAAATATTTTATTTTCAGCAATCCACAGTAATTAGCTATGTGCCTAATGCTGAATTTGTATCCATTCCTGTCCTCTGGATTTTACTGCGATTTGTGGTTTCACTTGAAACTAGGAGTTCACAGGGTGTCACAAGCCATATGGGCAGTAAATACTTCCATGATACAGTCAGTACATTTACATTTTAGTTATTTAGCAGACATTCTTATCCAGAGCAATTTACAGTAGTGAATGCATACATTTTCATAATTTTTTCATACTGGTGGGCATCAAATCCACAACCTTGGCATTGCAACTTTGGCATTGCAAGTATTATGCTCCACCAACAGAGCTACAAGGGACTAGGACTACAATGGTGCTGCACCATATAAGGACACTGCAGGACATGCTCTACGTGTTTTTGTCATACAGACCGTTAACCAATTGAACTTTACTCATAATCATGCAATGCTTTACTGTACTTTGAAGGACTGTTTGATGTGTTTGCGTAGCAACATAAAATCATGTTCATCTTCCTCCAGTACAGTACGTTTTTTTTTAATATTTATTTTTTCATGATCATAATGAGTTCCTTCTCAAGATCTCCGATTGTCCATCAAGCATGTACCGTGGAGTGCCTTTAATTGTGTGACATGAAACCACATGGTGTAGAGATTAGGCAAAACATTTTTGCATTGTAAATATACACTTGTTTTTATATGGGGGAGTTGAATTTCATGATTGCCTTTTCATTCTGCCAATCTGGAAAAATAAACTCCTGTTCAGGAAGTTAACAATTACAATCAATTTGAGTGTGCAAGCACAGCCACACACCATTTGAGAGCACCGAGGACTTACAAGGAGGACATGGGGCATACGTATTTGGACTTAGGCATTCTCCTTTCTTATGCTCAGTTGTATTAACATGTAAGTTAAGACTTGCCTAGTTAAATGAAGGTTAAATAAAACAAATGAATCAATTAAACAAATAATAATAATTACCCCCCCTCCACAAAAAATTATAATGTTAACACAACTCATTTAGAAACTAATTCCTAGAACTGATCCTTCTTTGTCACAAACTATTCAATTGATCAATATGGACTTCAACTTTTGCCATAAAAGTTCAAATCTTCTGCAGGTCAGTATCACTTTTCATCATCATTGAGGTGGAGTAGAATAGTGTGTTAGATTGCGAGCTTGATGGTCAGTCTGCCTTTCAATGTCGATAAAAGTCCCCATGTTGGTGTGTGGTTCTGGGGTGAAATACTGTACCATGTTTTATTTTGATATTCTTATTTGACATTTCAATAATATTGATGTTATATTGTTATTATATTGATATTATATTGATATTATATTGTTATTATATTGATATTATATTGTAAATTCTTCACCTTGGATTATTTAAACACTGATTGTCAATGAGCAGTATGAAAATATAATTAAATGTACATTAATTCAAGTTCAGTAAATAACACTATGCACATTTTTTCTCAATGAATTATTTTGGACCGTTTGAATTATTTGTTTGTTAAAGACGCTTTTCATCACTCAGCATTATTAATTTAAAATCAGACAAACCTGCATTAGCAAACATATTAATATCTCAGCTGAAAGTCCCCAAGTATTCAAAAATAGCGATAGTTTATGAGGCCAAAAAGCTACTGATATTGAACTATGATTATTTCCTTGATGAAAAGAACCCCCATACAACTAGTGAATGTGCAACAACATCAAACAGCACAGAAATGTAGAAGGTGTATCTGTTTCTAACGTTTTCATGAGATAGTTACAAAACTGCTTCTGTAAACATTCTCTATCTTGCTATAGTCTACAGCAGAGCCATATATTTCCCTTTTTCTCTGGTCTACAGTAAACTGTAGCTATAGTATCTTGGCATGTACATACATACTGTATAGTGGGAGAGTATAGGGTTTCTGTAGGACGAGGTCTAGTGAAGTCAGGCTTGCCTGCATGCAGAGGAAAAGATGAGTCTTCACGTGGGAGAGGGGGATTACTGTAAATTGCTCACAAATTGCAATAATGCCCGGAGCTCGGCCACCCACATGTGCGCTGAGAGACAGTTGCTACATGTGTCCATTGTCCATTCCACATTGGCAACACGCGGCGCTTACACGGGCAATACTATATGTGTGAGTCACCAAGACCTCTAAAACCAGTTTATTCAGAATTGGGTATAAAATGTATTAACATAATGAAATATATATTTATTTCATTTCATGTATTTATTGATAAGAGGACTTTGTGCATGTACAGCATGTCATATAATGGGTATTTTGTTATGAGTATAAATAGCGTCAACAGAGCATGCACAGTAACACTCCACTGTTGACTCTTCTCCCTCACAGCCAGCAGATGTCTAATAGAGTAAGATTGTTTAAAAGAGACTATTAATGAAATAAGGGCCCTTCATATTGTCATCTTAACTGTCAGGACCTGCTTCCATCAAGCAGACAATATTAAATCACCAAGGAGATGGGGAAGAGTTTAAACCACATGTACTTCCTGCTTTGGCTGGTGGAAAGGCACAGTGTTAAAATTGTATTGAACACAAATCTCCCCTCAGTGAAGGAATGGAGTGTCGCTGGACTGCAGCTGTGGTATCTGACTCTGACTCGGTGTGTGTGTGTGTGTGGCTCTTCAGCTCCAGTAGTGAGGTCAGTAGAGGAGTCAATTCTCAGGCATTAGAGCTGACTTTAAACCCTCAGGTCAGGGCATATGAAAGACCTAAATATTGGGACTAAGATCAGTCTGTCTGTACACCGTCTGCAGCTGGCACAGGAGAAGAGAAAAGATGGCAGGCTTTGTGTGTGTGTGTGTGTGTGTGAGTGCACTCGTGTGTGAGAAAAACTGAGCCTCTCCGTGCAACAGAGCATGTGTGTAGTATACTGTACCAACCAACAGTATAGTAGATAGCCAATGACCTTTCAACTCTCTAGTAGCAATGAGGCCTGCAGCCCAGAGAAACCAGAGGAAGAATGTATTTACGGCTCTGTGTGAAGCTATGGCTGGGAGGAGGAGGGGAGGGAGAATGGGGGTGAAAAGGGGAGGGGGGAAAGGGGAGGGAGGATGGGGGTGAAAAGGGAGGGAGGATGGGGGGAAAGGGAGGGAGGATGGGGGTGAAAAGGGAGGGAGGATGGGGGTGAAAAGGGAGGGAGGATGGGGGGAAAGGGAGGGAGGATGGGGGGGAAAGGGAGGGAGGATGGGGGGGAAAGGGAGGGAGAATGGGGGTGAAAAGGGAGGGAGGATGGGGGGAAAAGGAAGGGAGGATGGGGGTGAAAAGGGAGGGAGGATGGGGGGGAAAGGGGAGGGAGGATGGGGGTTAAAGGGAGGGAGGATGCGGGGAAAAGGGAGGGAGGATGGGGGGGAAAAGGGAGGGAGGATGGGGGGGAAAAGGGAGGGAGGATGGGGGAAAAGGGAGGGAGGATGGGGGTGAAAAGGGGAGGGAATTGAATATAACAATATACAAAACCTTTGACATTTATTATGACCAACTTCAAAACCATTGACATTTATTATGACCAAATTCACTTATAGCTTCCTGCAAGCGGCAGCTGGTGCAGTGTGCTCCACCTTGGGGAGCTGTGAGCAAGGTCAGGGTTTTGGTTTGCAGGCCAGCCTCGACCCACGCTGAGGAGGAAAGCCACCGCAGTCATATTTACATCAACTACTGTAACATTATCAATAAAAACCCGGAGCCAGGCACCTTGCTGTAACTCACTGCAGACAAGTGGCTCTGCAGCTGTTCTGGCTTCATCCTCCTCAGGGCAAGGGGTGTGGGGGGGGGACAGGTGTCCCAGCCAAGTCTGGACATGTCTCTGATCCTCAGGTCAAATTGTGGCTTGTTGTCCTTTGCGTAAGATTTGGCAACACGTCCAGAGAATCTGAGAAGATTTATGATAAGATAAAAGGTGACAACAAGTGAATTTGTGACCAGAGAATTACAAGATGATTTGCCAAGTCCTGCTTTTCCAAGACAGCAACAGAGCAATATTAGCCCAGTTTTACAAAACATGATGCAGGTCCTTTGTTTTTTTGTATATGATGATGCAAAACAGCTGTACTAATCACATTGAGGTATCTAAGCCATATTCTTCTAAACCAAGGGGTGTATTTCATGAGTTGAAATGATTGGATAACCAACAGAGAGTGGCTTTATTAACGTCAAAAGTAGAACACTAACATGATACCGTAGTGATGTTCATCTCTGTCCCTGCTAGACTGTGTTACTTGTCATCCAGCAGCAGGCTATCTGTATGACCTCATTACATGACCTAATCAGCCAAAGATAACAGTCCACCAGAGCTGGAGCAACATGAAGAGCATGTCTCACCGTGTCTCTATCTGAACACACTACTGGTACTGTACATCTGAAAAAGTTAATTTAAAAACAGGTTTAGGAAGTGAACACAAGGATAGATGTATATAAATATTCAGGGGCGCAACTTTGGTTTTAGAAGTGTGTGTGTGTGTGTGTGTGTGTGTGTGGGGGGGGGGGTATAACCTATTGGGGGGTCTGAGGGTCCTCCCTCAAAAGAAAGCAAATTTCCAACATTTCTACACAATCTAATATGACCCATGGCTCTTCTAGCCATCTCTATTTAGAACAACAAAAAGTAAGAAAAAATGCCCCCAGTCATCAAGCTAGGTAAGAGATCATTATTAAATATGTTTAAGTGATTAATAAGACTGAGCCAGATAAAAGATAATTGAATAATCAATATTGTGTTGCAGCTTTAACCAATAGCCTAACAGAACAACTCTTACAAATAAAGTACAACGTCTATATAACATTTCAGCCAGACCGCCATCAGTCTAGTCAATAACTCAACTCTCTCCCCGACCCCCATCAGTCTAGTCAATAACTCAACTCTCTCCCCGACCCCCATCAGTCTAGTCAATAACTCAACTCTCTCCCCGACCCCCATCAGTCTAGTGAACAACTCAACTCTCTCCCCGACCCCCATCAGTCTAGTGAATAACTCAACTCTCTCCCCGACCCCCATCAGTCTAGTCAATAACTCAACTCTCTCCCCGACCCCCATCAGTCTAGTCAATAACTCAACTCTCTCCCCGACCCCCATCAGTCTAGTGAATAACTCAACTCTCTC
Organism: Thymallus thymallus; assembly: GCA_023634145.1. Taxonomy (NCBI): domain Eukaryota; kingdom Metazoa; phylum Chordata; class Actinopteri; order Salmoniformes; family Salmonidae; genus Thymallus; species Thymallus thymallus. Next base: position 9,305,801 of record CM042388.1, on the reverse strand, counting down.
CCCGACCCCATCAGTTTAGTCAATAACTCAACTCTCTCCCCGACCCCCATCAGTCTAGTGAATAACTCAACTCTCTCCCCGACCCCATCAGTTTAGTCAATAACTCAACTCTCTCCCCGACCCCATCAGTTTAGTCAATAACTCAACTCTCTCCCCGACCCCATCAGTCTAGTGAATAACTCAACTCTCTCCCCGACCCCATCAGTTTAGTCAATAACTCAACTCTCTCCCCGACCCCATCAGTCTAGTCAATAAATCAACTCTCTCCCCGACCCCATCAGTTTAGTCAATAACTCAACTCTCTCCCCGACCCCCATCAGAAGAAAGAATGCTTCATTTTCCCAATAATTACTGAGTGCACTGTAATTCATATCATAGGCCTAATAGTACTCTAGAGCTCTTTTTACTTCACACATCACAGCTGGATCGCCCCGTCCTGCCCCTAGGGGTCCACCGCCCTGCAGCGCCCCAACCCAACACACCCCACTCAGCTTTAGGATCTTAGTGAAAAATTCACTATTGGTTTCAGGTGTGTTAGGCCAAGGCCAGAGTGACATCCAGCAGTACAGCAGACACAGCAGACAGCAGACAGGACTGAGCAGGCCAACAGCTAGGGTTTGCCTAAATCGGTATATCCCCTGACATGAGCATGTTTTCAATACAGACTCCTTTTCTCGTACTGTATTCCATATATGCATCCAGACCTTATGAAAGTTGCACAGTATACCCTTAATCTTGTAATAAATCAAATCTAGTGATACATAACTTGACATTTCTTCCATCCATTGTGACATTGTTGGAGGACAACCAACCTTCTATTTAATGGCATTTATTTTCTTTGAAACTATTTATACTTTTACTTTTGATACTTAAGCATATTTAAAACAAAATACTTTTAGACTTTCACTCAAGTAGTATTTTATTGGGTGACTTTCACTTTTAATTGAGTAATTTTCTATGAAGGAATCTTTACTTTTACTCAAGTATGACAATTGGGTACTTTTTCCACCACAGCTGAAACCGCCAAACAGCCTAACTGACCGCTCTGAGGCGGCTGCATGGTCCTAAAGCACACCAACGGCGCTTTTTGTATCACAGTGCAATGATAAAACTGTGGGGGGGACAAACTGGGGGGGGGGGGGGGGGTCATGTCCCCCCCTTCCCCAGTGAAAGTTGCGCCCCTGTAAATATTTCATGAACACATCGATTTAATTAATAAATATTTGTGAGGGAATTTGGAGAAAAATACGCTTGACAGAGAGTTAGATTGCAGTTTTTCACCAAGCTCGGCAGGGTGGGTTGGGGGTGGCTGAGCGCGTAACATTTGCTCTGTTGCGAGGGGAAGTGATGTGAAATACTTAAAGACTAAAATTGCCCCACATAGCCAAACAAACTGCCGTGTCTTAACCCAAGCTTTCCAATGGCCATTAAAACCAGGATGAGCCTGTCCCTCCTCGGCCCTGCAAAAACTGGGCAGAAATTAGCCAGCGTAAATCAATTCCAGTGGAGGTTGAGTTAATGAGTGCTTATTTCTGGACATCTCGTGAAGGTCAGTACAGTATGGAACCGATAGGATGTACATAATAGCCCTAAAATGCAATTTATAAGCCCTTGCTCTTTTAAACCTAATACCAGACCTTACCTAGAACACACATCCTCACATAAAAACACACTGAATTCTGAACATGGACTTTGAAGTTCTGCCTGACCTCTCTGATACGTTTCCCCTCCTCTGCCTTTCCTGACTTGCTTTCAAGTGATCATCCAGTGTCACCCAGTAAATTCACTTCTTTAACCTTTTTCCCCCTTTTTGTCTAGATACTCAAAACTCAGTCATTCTAAGTTGAAGAATACTGTAGTTTTATTGGACGAGGCTGGGGTTGGGGGGGACTGGGTGTCCTTCTAATGGTTTCTTTGGAAACCACATGTCCTTCATGTCAGCTAAAAATCTACAGTTACAGTTTAGGTTGTATAATAAAAGTCATTTTTAAAACAGATCTCACAGTATTGCGTTACCGTCAATAAATCCAGCCCTGCCATAGTGCTGATATAAATTAGAGTCCCCGTTCAGCTGTAACTTTACATCCCAAGGTGTCATTGTTGCAGCGGCTCCACGTCTCACTGCGCACTCACACATTGGTAAATAGAGGGACACTTCTCCAGCCAGTTGCTTTTCTCTCTGGGTCATTGATATTCCCCGATGGAGCGGAAAAGCTAGCGCGACAATACAGTTTGATGTTTTGTTAAAATCTCATTATGGACCCTTTCTTTTTTAGGGCTTAGAGTGTTTACCTGGAGTGGAAGGGGTAATTGTAAGATCCAGGGTGTCGGTTCCATGCGCCGGCCAGGTTTGAAGGGCTCATAAATGCTAACAGATACTCTAAACCCAATTTAGACCATACTGTAAAAGGATGAAAGATACTGTAAACCTGATTTAGACTGTATTGTAAAAGGATGAAAGGAACATGTTGTATTTCCCAGACTGTTTTTATAATAGTTGGCAGCAGGACTGCTTCCCCTGTATAGTCAGATACATAAATACAGTGACTGGATAAATAAAAACAGATTTAGATAAATATAAAGTCTGTTTGTCTGTTCAGCTCTATGAATAACCACCCGAGTGTTCAAAAACATTTATAGAATACACATTCATCTTACTGTATTATTTATCATATTTATTAAAGTGATATATATTAGTTGATCATAAGCATGATTATTGTTATTGTTCAATGTATTAGTGGTGGTGCTTGTAGTTTGAATGAGCAACTCTAATTTGAATGAGTAACTCTTTCTTGTATAATAGCTAGTAAACATATTGTGTACATCTTCAGTGAATCTCCTCTGAGTTTTATTGCAAGCTATTTCCTTAGTTAGTTAGAAGAAGATAAATTAGGCACTTAGTAATACAGGCTCCACCAAGTGAAAACTGTCTATGAGCGGTAATTTCAGTGGAGAAATGCTCGCTCTGTGGATTAACAGATACGCAACTTTGAAAGCTTATCTTGTGCATCTCAGCATATTTGAATACTTTTTTCGTATGCAATCTTGTAAGTAATTTAATAAACTTGGCCAGCCCCGTGCGGGATTAAAAGACGTTGACTCAGTCGGCGAAGGCTTTTAAGGAAAGACATTCAAGCCAGAGTCAATGCTAATTTAATGAGCCGAGGCATTTACCTGTGTCTCACCTTCCCTTTTTATAGCCACACTCCAAACGGCACTTATGAAAGATCCCATCCAGTTTGTTTTCACAATGTATATCTTTCTTCTCTCGAAAATGACAT
>CM042388.1:9292520-9297520 GCA_023634145.1 Thymallus thymallus | reverse complement strand
TTTCCGTATCTTGCACTACTCATCTCATATGTTCAAACAGTACGCTATACTATTCTTCAGTATCTTAGTCACTTAATCGTGTTTACGTTCTGCATCACCAATCTCTTATGTGTATTCTGTATACTATAAAGCTTAGTATGCCCCTGTATCTCAGTCCAATGCCGCCCTGACATGTATGTACTGTATATATTCTCAATCCATTCCTTACTTAGATTTACATTATGTGTGGAGAAAAAAAGGAACAGCACACCAACATCAAAATCTCATCCCAACTGTAAAGTATGGTGGAGGGAGCATCATGGTTTGAGGGTGCTTTTCTGCCTAAGGGCCTGGACAGCTTGCTATCAGACGGAAAAATTAATTCCCAAGTTTATCAAGACATTTTTCAGAGGAATGTAAGGCTATCTGTCCGCCAATTGAAGCTCAACAGAAGTTGGGTGATTCAACAGGACAACGACTCAAAACAACAGAATACCCCTTCTGGAGTCCTGACCTCAACCTGATTGAGATGCTGTGGCGTGACCTCAAGAGAGCGGTTCACACCAGACATCCCAAGAATATCGCTGACTTGAAACAGTTTTGTAAAGAGGAATGGTCCAAACGTCCAAAGGAGGGTCAACCAGTTATTAAATCCAAGGGTTCACATACTTTTCCCACCCTGAAATGTGAATGTTTACACGGTGTGTTCAATAAAGACATGAAAACGTATAATTGTTTGTGTGTTATTAGTTTAAGCAGACTGTGTTTGTCTATCGCCATCAGAATTGTAATTATCTGAGACAAAGGAGATTTTTATCTTTCGCTCTGGTCCTTTTCCCCCTGCCTTCCATGGAACATTACATTCGTCTGGACCTAAGTTATGGAGACCTAAGTTATGGAGACCTAAGTTATGGAGATCTAAGTTATGGAGACCTAAGTTATGGAGACCTAAGTTATGGAGATCTAAGTTATGGAGACCTAAGTTATGGAGACCTAAGTTATGGAGACCTAAGTTATGGAGACCTAAGTTATGGAGACCTAAGTTATGGAGATCTAAGTTATGGAGACCTAAGTTATGGAGACCTAAGTTATGGAGACCTAAGTTATGGAGACCTAAGTTATGGAGACCTAAGTTATGGAGATCTAAGTTATGGAGACCTAAGTTATGGAGACCTAAGTTATGGAGATGGAAGTTATGGAGATCTTTTGAAGTTCTGGAGGAGATGTAAATGTTGCGTGCAGTGGTGCAGCGTACCTCTATTTCATAGTCATCTGTGAAGTGGTGCAGCGTACCTCTATTTCATAGTCATCTGTGAAGTGGTGCAGCGTACCTCTATTTCATAGTCATCTGTGAAGTGGTGCAGCGTACCTCTATTTCATAGTCATCTGTGAAGTGGTGCAGCGTACCTCTATTTCATAGTCATCTGTGAAGTGGTGCAGCGTACCTCTATTTCATAGTCATCTGTGAAGTGGTGCAGCGTACCTCTATTTCATAGTCATCTGTGAAGTGGTGCAGCCTACCTCTATTTCATAGTCATCTGTGAAGTGGTGCAGCGTACCTCTATTTCATAGTCATCTGTGAAGTGGTGCAGCGTACCCCTATTTCATAGTCGTCTGTGAAGTGGTGCAGCGTACCTCTATTTCATAGTCGTCTGTGAAGTGGTGCAGCCTACCCCTATTTCATAGTCATCTGTGAAGTGGTGCAGCGTACCTCTATTTCATAGTCATCTGTGAAGTGGTGCAGCCTACCTCTATTTCATAGTCATCTGTGAAGTGGTGCAGCGTACCTCTATTTCATAGTCATCTGTGAAGTGGTGCAGCGTACCTCTATTTCATAGTCATCTGTGAAGTGGTGCAGCCTACCTCTATTTCATAGTCATCTGTGAAGTGGTGCAGCGTACCTCTATTTCATAGTCATCTGTGAAGTGGTGCAGCGTACCTCTATTTCATAGTCATCTGTGAAGTGGTGCAGCGTACCTCTATTTCATAGTCATCTGTGAAGTGGTGCAGCCTACCTCTATTTCATAGTCATCTGTGAAGTGGTGCAGCCTACCTCTATTTCATAGTCATCTGTGAAGTGGTGCAGCGTACCTCTATTTCATAGTCATCTGTGAAGTGGTGCAGCGTACCTCTATTTCATAGTCATCTGTGAAGTGGTGCAGCCTACCTCTATTTCATAGTCATCTGTGAAGTGGTGCAGCCTACCTCTATTTCATAGTCATCTGTGAAGTGGTGCAGCGTACCTCTATTTCATAGTCATCTGTGAAGTGGTGCAGCCTACCTCTATTTCATAGTCATCTGTGAAGTGGTGCAGCCTACCTCTATTTCATAGTCATCTGTGAAGTGGTGCAGCCTACCTCTATTTCATAGTCATCTGTGAAGTGGTGCAGCCTACCTCTATTTCATAGTCATCTGTGAAGTGGTGCAGCCTACCTCTATTTCATAGTCATCTGTGAAGTGGTGCAGCCTACCTCTATTTCATAGTCATCTGTGAAGTGGTGCAGCCTACCTCTATTTCATAGTCATCTGTGAAGTGGTGCAGCCTACCTCTATTTCATAGTCATCTGTGAAGTGGTGCAGCCTACCTGTCAGGCTCTGGCCATAGAGAAGCTTTGCTTCTCTATATTTCTATGGTCAGAGTCTGGCAGATCTATCATTTCTATTTCTGTCTGGTGTGTGTGTGTAGGATCCCTAATTAGAGGCAGCTGCTATGCATTACCTCTAATTAGGGATCTTACTTATATGTCTGTGTTCCACTCCGTTGGCGTGGTTCATTGTCGTATGTTATGTTATGTCCCGTGTCGTGCTACGTGTGTCGTTATATATATATATGATTTGTTATTTTGTATAGTTCGTCAGTTCATTGAATAAACATGTCGAACTATCGATACGCTGCGCCTTGGTCTCTCTACACACCCGAACGTGACACTACCTCTATTTCATAGTCGTCTGTGAAGTGGTGCAGCCTACCTCTATTTCATAGTCATCTGTGAAGTGGTGCAGCCTACCTCTATTTCATAGTCATCTGTGAAGTGGTGCAGCGTACCTCTATTTCATAGTCATCTGTGAAGTGGTGCAGCGTACCTCTATTTCATAGTCATCTGTGAAGTGGTGCACATTAAATCTCGGGGCCTGGACGGCCGTCATTAGGCATGGGGGGTTGGTAGAGGTAGAGCCACTTCTCTTCTCATCAACACCTTTTGGTCATATTACTGCTCAGGAAAGCTACAGTATACTCAAACCCCCCCCCACCTAGTCGGGATGACCCCACCCCCCAGACTATCCCATCCCCCCAGACTATCCACCCCCACCCCCCAGACTATCCCAGACCCCAGACGTTCCCACCCCCACCCCCCAGACTATCCCAGACCCCAGACGTTCCCACCCCCACCCCCCAGACTATCCCAGACCCCAGACGTTCCCACCCCCACCCCCCAGACTATCCCAGACCCCAGACGTTCCCACCCCCACCCCCCAGACTATCCCAGACCCCAGACGTTCCCAACCACCCCCAGACTATCCCAGCCCTGCAGACTATCCCACCCCCCCCTTCAGACTATCCCAGCCCCCAGACTATCCCCCAGCCCCGCCCCCCCCAGACTATCCCACCCCTGGCCCAGCCCACTAGCCAGCCGCTGTCAGACAGTTTGCCCAAGGCGCTGTCCATCTGCGACTCCGCCGGGTCTTTAGGTATTCCCCTTGTGCAGACCTAGTTGTCCTACATGCTCGTAAAAGACCGTAATCCTATTAAGTTATGCATCGTTTCATGGGCTTGAAAGAGTGGGAAATGTCAGAGGACGGATAAAACTGAGTTACTGTTTCCAGTTTCACAAAGCACAGCAACAAGTTACCCATGAAAAGAAGAGAGGAAAGAAAAAGAGAAAGAAAGAAAGAAAGAAAGAAAGAAAGAAAGAAAGAAAGAAAGAAAGAAAGAAAGAAAGAAAGAAAGAAAGAAAGGAGAAAGAGAAAGAGAGTCAGAGAGAGGATGGATAAAAGAGAAAATGCAGAAGATGATGTTTAATCTCCTATCCTTTTTTTCAGCCTCTTTCTCTCACACTCTCTCTCTCTCTCTCTCTCTCTCTCTCTCTCAACCCCCCCCCTCTCTCTCTCTCTTACCCCCCCCCTCTCTCTCTCTCACCCCCCCCCCCTCTCTCTCTCTTTCTCTCATTTCAAATGTCATATTATGTCTACTGTATATAAAGCGTTATAATGATGTGCAAATAATTAATATGCAAAAAGGAAAATAAATAAACATAAAAATATATAGGTTGTATTTAAAATGGTGTTTGTTCTTCACTGGTTGCCCTTTTCTTGTGGCAACAGGTCACAAATCTTGCTGCTGTGATTGCACACTGTGGTATTTCACCCAATAGATATGGGAGTTTATCCAAATTGGATTTGTTTTCAAATTCTTTGTGGGTCTGTATAATCTGAGGGAAGTATGTGTCTCTAATATGGTCATACATTTGGCAGGAAGTTAGGAAGTGCAGCTCAGTTTCCACCTCATTTTGTGGGCAGTGTGCACATAGCCTGTCTTCTCTTGGCTCTCTCTCTCTCTCTCTCTCTCTCTCCTCTCTCTCTCTCTCTCTCTCTCTCTCTCTCTCTCTCTCTCTCTCTCTCTCTCTCTCTCTCTCTCTCCCTCTCTCTCTCTTTCTCTCACTCTCTCTTTATCTCACTCTCTCTCTTTCTCTCACTCTCTTCCTCTCTCTCTTCCTCTCTCTCTTTCTCTCACTCTCTCTCTCTTCTCTTTCCCTCTCCCTCTCCCTCTCCCTCTCCCTCTCCCTCTCCCTCTCCCTCTCCCTCTCCCTCTCCCTCTCTTCCGTAGACACTGTGCGAGTCTAATGTTTCAGTCCCTGAAAAATAAACGCATAGCTCCAATCTCTTAATCCGAGTTGCTCCGTCGAGTATGGTCACATGATACGGTCTGGAGTCTCGGTGGGAGGAGGAGGAGGAGGGGGGGGGCGGAGCAGCTTAATGTTTTTTAATTCAAATCAAGGAGGTCCCTGGTGGGGCGCTGTGAT
>CM042388.1:9248966-9292320 GCA_023634145.1 Thymallus thymallus | reverse complement strand
TACACACAATGCCCAATAATTACAAAAAGAAACAGGTTTTTAGACATTTTTGCAAATGTATTAAACATAAAAAAACAGATAAACCTTATTTTCATAAGTTTTCAGACCATTTTTCAAATGGGAACTTGACTGAGTCCACCTGTGATAAATTCAATTGATTGAACATAATCAGGCACACACCTGTCTACTGTATATAAGGTCCCACAGTTGACAGTGCATGTCAGAGCAGAAACCAAGCCATGAGGTCCAAGGAATTGTCCGTAGAGATCCAAGACAGGATTGTGTCGAGGTACAGATCAGGGGAAGGGTACCAAAACATTTCTGCAACATTGAAGATCCTCAAGAACACAGTGGCCTCCGTCATTCTTAAATGGAAGAAGTTTGGAACCACCAAAACTCTCCCTAGAGCTGGCCGCCAGGCCAAACTGAGCAATCAGGGGAGAAGGGCCTTGGTCACTCTGACAGAGCTCCAGAAGGACAACCATCTCTGCAGCACTCCACCAATCAGGCCTTTATGGTAGAGTGGCCAGACGGAAGTCACTCTTCAGTAAAAGGCACATGACAGCCCGCTTGGAGTTTGCCAAAAGGCACCTAAGGACTGTCAGAACATGAGAAACAAAATTATCTGGTCTGATAAAAATAGGATTGAACTCTTTGGCCTGAATGCCAAGCGTCACGTCTGGAGTAAACCTGGCATCTATACGCTGAAGCATGGTGGTGGCAGCATCATGCTGTGATAGATAGATAGATAGATAGATAGATAGATAGATAGATAGATAGATAGATAGATAGATAGATAGATAGATAGATAGATAGATAGATAGATAGATAGATAGATAGATAGATAGATAGATAGATAGATAGATAGATAGATAGATAGATAGATAGATAGATAGATAGATAGATAGATAGATAGATAGATAGATAGATAGATAGATAGATAGATAGATAGATAGATACTTTATTGATCCCCGGGGGGAAAATTTCATTGTCAAGCAGCTACAACAAAACACAGGGTAGGTGCAAAATGACACAACGAAAGTACACAAAAGACAGATACACGGTACATGATACATAGAGCGGCAGTATGAAAAAGTATAGAAATACAAGATACCTGGAGTGCAAAAAAAGCTATAAAAAGACATTGCATAGTATGAGTGGTTGGCTGAATATGTACACTATACATTGGTGGATGTTGGATGGTTAACTATACCATACAGGTCGATGGCAGAGAAATACTTCAGTAGCTAAAAATGCGTATGATATGAGCGAGGGTAATAATAGTTTACTTAATAGACAGACTGGGTAAATGAACAGGTAAGTGAAAATTTAGCATGGTTAAATTAGCTGTACAGTTAGGTATACAGTTATATTTACAGATAAGTGAATACTTGCATGGTTACACAAACTGTACAGGTAAATGACAGGAAGAGATACTTTAATAGCTAAATGTGTGTATGATATCATTTGGGGTAATAATAGTAATTCCCTTAAAATACTAAATACTAAAAGAAATGAGAAAAGGTGCAACTGGAAGGATACCAATATGCATTCCTGAGTGAATGCCTACGTAAGTTAAGTCCAATAATTACTTACAATATTGCATGTGATATGATATTACAACTGTACATGAGTATGTATATACAGACCTGTATGAATAAATAGGTCCTGAGTGGATGAGTGCAGACGGACCGGAGTTACTCACGGATGGATGCATAATTGTTAAACTAGGTCCTAGCACCCCAACAGTTCCAGATCTATGTTGCCGACGGCACAGCACCCCGGTGAGGCATTATATAGTCTAATAGCCGCCGGCAGGAAGGACCTCCTGTAGCGCTCTCTGGCACACCGTGGTGGGATCAGTCTGTGACTGAAAGTGCTCCTATGCGTCATAACCATAGCGTGCAGAGGGTGGGTGACGTTGTCCATGATGGCCAGCAGTTTGGCCAGGATCCGTCTCTCCGCCACCTCCTCTAGAGTGTCAAGGCTCATCCCCAGGACAGAGCTAGCCTTCCTGATCAGCTTATTTACCCGAGAAGCATCACCCGCTTTGATGTTTGCTCCCCAGCACACCACTACCACCACAGACTGGTAGAAGGTATGCAGTAGTTTACTGCACACGTTGAAGGACCTGAGCCTCCTCAGAAAGTAGAGTCGGCTCTGGCCCTTTTTGTACAGGGCCCCGGTGTTACCGGCCCATTCCAGCCTGTTGTCCATATGGACTCCCAGGAACTTGTATGACCCAACCATTTCCACATCCATATCCTGTATAGGGACTGCAGTCAGTTGTGCCTTGGTTCTCCTGAAGTCCACCACCATCTCCTTTGTTTTGCTGATGTTGAGCTGAAGGTGGTTCTGCTCACACCACAACACAAAGTCACTGATTGTGCTCCTGTACTCCTCCTCCTGCCCACCCCTGATGCATCCTACAATTGCAGAGTCATCCGAGAACTTCTGTAGGTGGCATGTTTCAGAGTTATATCTGAAGTCTGAGGTGTACAGGGTGAACAGGAAGGGGGACAGGACCGTTCCCTGGGGGGCCCCTGTGTTGCTAACTGCCCGTTCTGTTACACAGCTCTGTAGTCGCACAAATTGTGGCCTACCGGTCAGGTAGTCCGTGACCCAGGAGACTAAGGGTGCTTCCACTTTCATCCTCCTCATCTTCTCACCCAGTAGCAGGGGCTGAATGGTATTGAAGGCACTGGAGAAGTAAAAAAACATCATCCTCACAGTGCAACCTGCGTTGTCCAGGTGAGAGTAGGCCCTTGCATCATCCACCCCGATGTTGCGCTGGTATGCAAACTGCAGGGGGTCCATTGATGAGGGGTGGGGGTGTGCCTTCTTGGGCACTGGGACGAGGCAGGATGTTTTCCACAGCACAGGGACCCTTTCTAGGCTCAGGCTAAGGTTGAAAAGACGCTGGAGTATTCCACACAGTTGGTCAGCACAGACCAACTGGGGATTGTCTTCAGTGGTAGGGACTGGGAGACTAATCAGGATCAAGGGAAAGATTAAAGGAGCAAAGTACAGAGAGATCCTTGATGAAAACCTGCTCTAACAGGACAATGACCCTAAGCACATGGCCAAGACAATGCAGGAGTGGCTTCGGGACAAGTCTCTGAATGTCCTTAAGTGGCCCAGCCAGAGGCCGGACATGAACCCGATGGAACATCTCTGGAAAGACCTAAAAATAGCTGTGCAGCGACGCTCCCCATCCAACCTTACAGAGCTTGAGAGGATCTGCAGAGAAGAATGAGAGAAACTCCCCAAATACAGGTGTGCCAATCTTGTAGAGTCATACACAAGAAGACTCAAGGCTCAAGGCTTCAACAAAGTACTGAGTAAAAGGTCTGAATACTTATGTAAATGTTATATATTTTTATTTTACATTTTATACATAAATTCTAAAAACCTGTTCTTGCTTTGTCATTATGGGGTATTGTTTGTAGATTGATGAGGGGGGGGGGGGGGGGGGGGGACGATTTAATCAATTTTAGAATAAGGCTGTAATGTAACAAAATGTGGAAAAAGTCAAGGGGTCTAAATACTTTCCGAATGTACTCTAAATACCCAAAAGCATACAATATATCCTGCTGTATTTTAATTATTTATTTCATACAGTTGTTATTGCTTATCTTTATCAAGGGTGCCCACTGTCAGTATATTTCATATACAGTACGTACTATATTATATTACATTTATAATGGGTACTGTATGTTGCAGGTATGTTTCAATAGAAAAAATGGTCTCCTCGTGTCCAAGCATATGCACGTGTGTGTCCTCGAGTAGAGGTTACTGTGATATCTCCATTTCTGGATGAGCCGTCTGTTTTTGGTTTTGCTCAACTGAACCATCATTTTGAAATGTTTAGTTCTAAAACAAATCAGTGGACAATCCCTCAACAACCAGTCACTGGAAACCAACGCCATAAAGAGGAATAATTGAAGAAATAGAGTCAATGTCACGCAGCAGCGGGGAACGAATGCAAAATCAGCCAAAACAAGCCCTAAAGAAATTAAACCTGCAATGACGACATCATACCGTATTCTTCAGCTAATCATATCTACAGCATCATGCTCATTTCGCATGACTTTTCAGAGAGAAAAATAGTTCATAAATGTTTTGCGACTATTACGGGTAATATTTTCATTTTTCCACGCTGTTATATTTTTCTCAGCTGTCAAACAAATCAAAAAACTAAAACCAAGTTGAGCCTGCAGGAAAGGCTCTGTTTTTCCAGAGCGGGTTTCACAAACAGGCTTTACGTAGGAGAGGAGAGCCTGTGTTTGTCTGTGACTCTGTCCTGCTGGCCACAGAGCAAAAGGGATGCAGTGTCACATTGTACCAAATGGGGTCACCATTTGCTCCAGTTTCCAATGACAGAATGAAGAGTATATCTCTAAGGAGGAAAAAAGTAATTGTTCTGTTCTCAATACTTAAACAATATTAGTATTAAACAGTATTCTAACTATTCATCATGTACTGTACATCTAATGAACATTATGGTAACTATTGCAACATAGAACCTGCCCATGCAATAACCTTATAGTAGAAATGTGATCTGGACGTAAAGGTCATGGGTTAGACTGCTAGCAGAGCTATAGCACACATGACTATACTGACACCAAACTAAATAGCCTATTTCTTATTTCCTGGATTGTGTTCTCCTATAGTCTTGTGCTTTACTGTTATACATGATAGAGTTCAGAGTTAAAAGTCTGCTGCCTCATAGGGTATATAGGTCTCTCACTGAACTCTCTGAAATTTGAGTAAAATATTCCATTGATTTTCTCAAAGCCTTTTTGCTCCGGGCCAAAAGGTGGTGTTAGTATGGTTTTTACCCTCCATTAAAAGCCTAGATTGCTGCACATTAGCTATGGGCCTAGATAAAAAAGAAACGGCACTGAAACTTAATTCAATACCCCAATGACCGTGGAAATGTTTTGGGAACAGGAGGAGCACTTGTTTGCGCTGAGCGATTCCTTTTAAGGTCTGTTCCGAACTGATCAAATAAACATATGAGAAAATGTTTCAAAGCAGATTAAACAACTACAGAGACGTAAATACAAGATTCCGCTGTTTATGATATATCTTACAATTAAAATAATCTTGTTTACTTTCAAGGTCTTTGTAATATTGTCCGTACATTTTAACCTAATCAAATTGACTTCAGTATGAACAGTATAGAAACGAATGCAATATGAGACTGCTAACCATGTAGTCGAACAGTAGTATGCATCTCATGACTGGATGGATAGAGTCTGCACTTCAGATGTTTTTCAAATGGGATATTTGGCTTGTTTTTTTAGTCAATGTAAATACAGTATGTGTGTATCGTTACTGCAAATTAGTGTGAAATGCAATGAAAAATGTGATGTATAATTACATATACACTTTATATGTACAAAGGAAACACAGGTTCTAATTGATCTAAATAGAAAAATAAGAAATGCATGCTCCAGTATCTATGTACGGTATGAAGTTTGACTGATGCAAGACAAATTGTATCTTATTTGATCAAATAATAACATTTGATCAAATCTCTTCTCCTTTTCTTGGGCGTGTGGTGGGGTTTACTGTAACCACCAGAGATATTGTGTAGGCTGTCAAAGTATATCAGATAATGTGCAGATTAACAACGGACCGACCCCACACACAAACAGGATGTAATGGCTGCCTGCATTTTTTCCTCTGTTGTCATCAGTCAGAGGTCACACAATTAATCAAACCTCTTTCTGCGGTGTGAGAAACACAAATGAGCCTCTTAGGATTAGCCAGGGCTGAAGATGGCCCCTTCTGTTTATATCTGCCAGACCGCAGGGTTACATTAAACTCCCCATTTCCATCCTGGTGTGAACTAATCAGCCATTCCATTTGAGTGACTTTACTCTGTCCTCCATTTCTTATTCTGCTGTCACGTTGGGCCTCGTATGGGCCTCGTATGGGCCTCGTATGGGCCTCGTATGGGCCTCGTATGAGGTCCTGCCGGTTACATTAGCTGGTGTTTGGACATCTGTGGTGCTTGGCTCAATGAGTTGGCCTGTCAACGTGGCTTTTGTAAATCGAGAGACTGTCCAAACACTCGGACACGCGGTAATAAAAACAAGCCCCTGTTCCCTGCATTAGCTCTGCATTAGTTGAGAGGGATGGGTCTGAGTGATGTATCATGCATGTCTGTTACAGTTAAAGGGGATTTTTTTAATGGGGGAATCTGGGGTTGTTTTCATCATGTCTGAGGCATTTCTAGGACAGTGAGATGTGTTTCACACATAATTACTCAGGAGGAAGGCAGGTCAGGGCTTTGAGCGTTGAGTTATACACCCTATGACAGCTTCCGGTGTGTTGATTGGGGGGGGGGGGGGGGGGGGGGATCTAAAAATACATGTAGTCCTGCTTTGTGGCATATCACGAAGGCTCTACATTATGTTATACTGATTGCACTATACGTTTTTGTACGTGTAGATATGATTCTCCTTGTATGATAGAGCCATTGGACATATTTCAGCAATGTTCCTAAATATACAAACAGACACATTTTTTACAGTCTCTGAAAGACTACAACTTGTGTTGGCTGGTGCTTCCCTCCCCCAAGGCGAGCTTTAAAAAAAAAAAAAGGCAGACACTAAGAACAATCCTTTGGGCAAAACTGAAAGAACTGACCAGACGCAAAGGCTTCAAGTGATTCCTCTCATCTAAACAAATTTGACGATGGAGCATCTATTAGCTACATTGTGACATTCAAACATACATGTTTCAGCCTGAATATAGCGAAGAGGATTTCAAACAAAGCGTTGGATCTAGCTAACGTTAGAAGCTCAGCTATAGCTCATGTCAGCACGGAGAGGGCAGATGACAAATACACTGCCTAGCTAAGTGAGAAATCTTTCCTGCAACCCACCTAGCTAGCTAGCTAACTTAAGTTTATCTACTGAAACCCATATTGTGTATTAATGGCTAACATACTGTGTGTTACAATGGGGGGAAAACTGTTTGCTAACTTAGCTAGCTACAGTGCATTCAGAAATTATTCAGACCGCTTGACTTTTTCCACATTTTGTTACGTTACAGCGTTATTCTAAAATATATTAAATATGTTTTTCCCCTCATCAATCAACACACAATACCCCATAATGACAGAGGAAAAATAAGTTTAGAAACTTTCGCAAATGTATTAAAAATTTTAAACTGAAATATCACATTTACATAAGTATTCAGACCCTTTAAACTGTACTAGATAGATAGATAGATAGATAGATAGATAGATAGATAGATAGATAGATAGATAGATAGATAGATAGATAGATAGATAGATAGATAGATAGATAGATAGATAGATAGATAGATAGATAGATAGATAGATAGATAGATAGATAGATAGATAGATAGATAGATAGATACTTTATTGATCCCCCGGGGGGAAAATTTCATTGTCAAGCAGCTACAACAAAACACAGGGCAGGTGCAAAATGCCACAACGAAAGTACACAAAAGACAGATACACGGTACATGATACATAGAGCAGCAGTATGAAAAAAAAGGCACACCTGTATGTGGGGAGTTTCTCCCATTCTTCTCTGTAGATCCTCTCAAGCTCTGTCTGGTTGGATGTGGAGCGTAGGTATTTCTGTTTTATATTTTAATAAAATTGCAAACATTTCTAGAGACCTGTTTTCACTTTGTCATTATGGGGTATTGTGTGTAGATTGATTAGGATTTTTATTTATTTAATACATTTTAGATTAAGGCTGTAACATAGCAAAATGTGGAAAAAGTCACGGGGTCTGAATACTTTCCGAATGCACTGTGTATACAGTACCAAAAGATAGCTACATGATTTAGCTGATGTCTTTCAGAGTTCAATACAGGACTTTAACTTTAGCTCGCTAGCTAGCTAAATTACCCAGATAGACTAGCAATCTGTCTAACATTAGGTTAATTCTTATTGAATATCTTCCGTTTTGTTGTGAAGGAAAAACATTGATCATATCGCATCACTTCTCGGCTGTCATCGAAATGTATACCCCATCAGTTCAGCCTGAAAATCCCTCTGATAATCATCATTCTTGATAGCCGAAATTCACCTTTAAAGGGATCTCTTCTGGAATAATTACTGAATTACTGTGAAGATGTTTCCTCCTTTCGAGCATGGTTGAAAGGAAAATGATTGTCCTCCTCAACTTTCTGTCAATTAATAGGGTTGTGGGTAAGTATTTGATACACTGCCGATTTTGCAGGTTTTCCTACTTACAAAGCATGTAGAGGTCTGTCATTTTTATCATAGGTACACTTCAACTGTGAGAGACGGAATCTAAAACAGATATCCAGAAAATCACATTGTATGATTTTTAAATAATTAATTAGCATTTTATTGCATGACATAAGTATTTGATCACCTACCAACCAGTAAGAATTCCGGCTCTCACAGACCTGTTAGTTTTTCTTTAAGAAGCCCTCCTGTTCTCCACTCATTACCTGTATTAACTGCACCTGTTTGAACTCGTTACCTGTATAAAAGACACCTGTCCACACACTCAATCAAACAGACTCCAACCTCTCCACAATGGCCAAGACCAGAGAGCTGTGTAAGGACATCAGGGATAAAATTGTAGACCTGCACAAGGCTGGGATGGGCTACAGGACAATAGGTAAGCAGCTTGGTGAGAAGGCAACAACTGTTGGTGCAATTATTAGAAAATGGAAGAAGTTCAAGATGACGGTCAATCTCCCTCGGTCTGGGGCACCATGCAAGATCTCACCTCGTGGGGCATCAATGATCATGAGGAAGAGTGTATCAAATACTTGTTCTCCCCACTGTAGCTAGTTAGCTAGGTAGTCTTATTAGCTAGCTTACCTAGCTAGCTAGAAAGCTATATTGTCATCTATGCTGGCTGTTAGCTTGCATAACTGATATGTGTATAATTATAAGGGACACTTTGAGTCTTGTGGAAGCTACTTAAATTTACATTGGGGTGAGCGCCATTCCTGCCAGGCTGATCAGATTCTATTTCAGCCGAGGGAGGCTGATAAATCAGGATGCTGTAGGCTCCTTGCAGACAGCCTATAAGGTAAGATCCTGTATTATCAACCTATGAGGCTGCTATTGAATATGATCAGCCTGCCAGGAATAGAGCTCACCCACTCTTGATCATTTCCATAATGCACTGACTGATAATCTGCCTGCCAGGAGCTTTACCTATAAAGGTGAAAATTCTGTTAATGTGCTCTTGAGCAAGGCATGTAACCCTAATTGCTCCTGTAAGTCACTCTGGATAAAAGCATCTGCTAAATGACTAAAATGTTCAATTTAAACAGCTTACAAGGCAGAATCCTGACTTATCAGCCTCTGAGGCTGCTATTGAATCTGATCAGCCTGTCAGGAGTGGAGCTCATCCATCTGTAAATGTAAATGTTATTTAATAAAACATGAAATGTCCCTTACTCTTATACACATATCAAACAACTGGCTCAGATGACAAGCTAGAAAGCTAGCTAGCTAACAAGACTAACTAGCTAACTAGATATCTCATTCGCTCACATGACTAGCCAAGTTATCTGCTTTGTTGCTTGCATACGATCGGATGTGGTCTTGGGGGTGGCAGGCACCGTTCAGGGCTTAAATGTCCCATGAGCTCTTAGATCAAGGTAAGGGACATTTAAATTGCTAAAATTCTAACTTGTAAACTGATAATGAGCTCCAAATACAAATGAAAGCATGATGTTAGCCTTAAATTAATCTCTCATGGACAGATGAAATGGCGAGAATCTGTCAAGACTCACATAGAATTATGTCACAGAGATTCTAAACTTAGAGGCGCAACCTCGTGAGACTCCCGGGAACGCTTGCAAAACAGACCAACAGACCAAACAGGGTTCGGCGTTTGAGAAATCAATGGTCTCCATGATATGGCCTGCAAGTGTGATTGGGGATTTCTGTTGGAGAACCAATTTTAGCCTTACTGTACTTTCTTTGATTATGTGATTACGAGCAGCAGTAGTTCCTGGTTTTGGGAAGTAAAAGAGAAGTAAAACAGGAAATGATAAAACTTTGCGAAATATTTTTACTTCTGATTAACTGAGATTAGCATGAAATGTACCATCTCTTAGTGTAGCAATCAAAACATATGCGCTGATCCACTGTGGGCTCTGTTGCCTCAGCCATACTGTCAATCTATAATCAATACGCCCACTCCTATAAAGTATCACAGTAGGAGTCATAATACCCATAAAACTTAGCGGTCAAACAGAGAAATGGTTCCAATCGTTTTTTCCACCATTCATTTTTCCCATAGGGAATTTTAGAAACACTTCAAATAAGGGCTGTGTTTTGGTGTAGACTTTCCCTGGGGTGTAAAGCTCTCTAGGACAAGGTGACTTTGGAACCATTTCCCTGTTTGACCGCTCGGTTTTATGGGTAATATGGGTAATAATCACAGTTCAGAAAATGTCCGTTAATATGGGAAACAAACAAATCTAATCCTTCAAAGCATGCACAAACACACGCACAAGCACACACACTCACACACAGGCGCACGCACACACAGGTCGCAGTTGTAAATGAGAACTAGTTCTCAACTGGCTTACCTGGTTAAAGAAAGGTGAAATAAAATAAAAAAATAAATACAAAAATGCACACACAGCAGAGCAGATGTTTATTTTAGGAACTCATATCGGCTGGATTCAGTGTCTTCTCTTTAGAAGAGACTCTGGCTTCTCCAATACTATTCTGTCTAAGTTGTTTTTCAAGACCTACATAATCCCTGCAAAAAGCTTTCTGTCTGGAGCCTATTCCTCATCTCAAAAGGAGACAGAGATGAGAGAGTAAGGAATGAATGCTGAAAGACAAAAAAAAGGGGATTCACTTTATAAATGTCAACTTGTCACAAAGACATTCCCCGTATGGAGAGAGGAAAGAAAATGGCATACAGCTTACAGCTGCACTAGGGTCAGACAGCATTCATGTGTATATTAACACACGGCGGAGCTGGCATGAGATATGGCTCGTAAAACATACCTCAATCCAGGGATGAGAAATGCAATGTACTCCGAATTGTCCCTTTATCCCAACTGTTACACCAAAAAGATTGAACTACTGCTAGTTTTTCCGGAAAACTGTCATTTTCATCCTTATCCTCATGCTAGGTAGCTTTTTAACCTGTCTCTCCTCGCAGGGGAGGTTCCCATTGCTTGGAAGGCAGCCACAGTTCATCCTTTATTATTATAGGCCTATTTCTATTTTGCCCTGTTTATCAAAAGCGTTGGAAAAACTGACTGGCTTTCTTGATGTCTATAGTATTCTCTCTGGTATACAATCTGGTTTCTGGTCAGGTTATTGAAGTGTCACTGAAACCTTAAAGGTCCTCAGTGATGTCACCATTGTCCTTTATTCTAAGCAATGCTGTGCTGCTGTTTATATTGACTTGGCCAAAGCTTTTGATACGGTAGATCATTCCATTATTGTGGGCCGGCTAAGGGGTATTAGTGTCTCTGAGGGGTATTTGGCCTGGTTTGCTAACTACCTCTCTCAAAGAGTGCAGTGTATAAAGTCAGAACATCTGCTGTCTCAGCAACTGCCTGTCATCAAGGGTGTACCGCAAGGCTCGATCCTACGCCCCACGCTCTTCTCAATTTACATAAACAACATAGCTCAGGCAATAGGAAGCTCTCTTATCCATTTATTTGCAGAAGATAGTCTTCTACTCAGCTGGCCCCTCCCCTGGATTTTGTGTTAAACGCTCTACAACAAAGCTTTCTTAGTGTCCAACAAGCTTGCTTTGCCCTTAACCTTGTTCTGAACACCTCCAAAACAAAGGTCATGTGGTTTGGTAAGAAAGATTCCCCTCTCCCCACAGGTGTGATTACTACCTCTGAGGGTTTAGAGCTTGAGGTAGTCACATCATACAAGTACTTTGGAGTATGGCGGATGGTGCACTGTCCTTCTCTGAGCACATATCAAAGCTGCAGGCTAAAGTTAAATCTAGACTTGGTTTTCTCTGTCGTAATCGCTCTGCTTTTACGATAGAGACAGGGCAAACTCTTTATTTCAATGTGACATGACAACAAAGATTGTGGCTAAATAAAGACGTCTTACTCAGGCTGTTTACCATTGGAAGAAATGGTCACAGCGGTCTGCTTAAGGGGGTAGTTCTCCCATAGGCACCAAAGCGATAGCAGCTGGGTCTGGTCTACTTAGAAAAAAACTGAGAGTGGGATGTCTCGCTTCCTCTTCCGTCTCTGACAACACCCACTTGACTTTATCTGTTGTTTCTTCTCTGTTTCCATGACAGCTGGCAGGAGGAGAGAGGTCACCGGGTCCTAAGATGGGAGGCCTACTCTTAACATTATCCATCCAGCATGATACTCACTGCTTAACATAATCTTTCCAGTATGATACTCACTGCTTAACATCACCCATCCAGCATGATGCTCACTGCTTAGATAGATAGATAGATAGATAGATAGATAGATAGATAGATAGATAGATAGATAGATAGATAGATAGATAGATAGATAGATAGATAGATAGATAGATAGATAGATAGATAGATAGATAGATAGATAGATAGATAGATAGATAGATAGATAGATAGATAGATAGATAGATAGATAGATATATAGATAGATAGATAGATAGATAGATAGATAGATAGATAGATAGATAGATAGATAGATAGATAGATAGATAGATAGATAGATAGATAGATAGATAGATAGATAGATAGATAGATAGATAGATAGATAGATAGATAGATAGATAGATTGATAGATACCGCTTAACATCACCCATCCAGCATGATACTCACTGTAAACAATGGCTGAAGCCCCCCCCCCCCCATCCCAATCTCCAGCTTCAGCTAGGTTTTTATTTTTCTCTGCACTAATCCAGCTTCCTCCTCAGTCCTGTCTATCTTCATCTTCCTCCACTGTGTTACTTGTGTCTCAGAAATACATTTTGGAGGGTTTTAATAGGGTAGGCTACATATTGTACATTTACTATAAATACAAAACAGTTATGTAAAGATTAGGAATGCAGTATGTTTTCATTTATTGTCATTAGATGTGTTACTTACACCTTGTTGATGATCAGTCTTGATTGTCAGGTTATCATGTTTCTCTGTATAACATACATGATTTTTAACACAAGTAAAAATTACATTCATTTTTTTTACTGAATGAAATAAACATATAATTTTATTGAGGAACTAACCCTTTGAATATATGTATGAGGCCGAATCTGATTACAGTTAGAGTTAGCAACAGTAAATCATGCTATAAGGGTCAATCATATTCTGTTCGGCAATATAAAATAATTCTAATCTATTTGGGTTGTATTACAGGGAATAATTTCCCTTCCACAGAGAAGTTGAAGTTTACAGAGACAGTTTAATATGAAAATGCAATGTACTGTACTGTATGTGGTGACCGAAAACCTTAACAGAATAGTTGTCTGTTTGTTACCCTGACTAGATGGCTTAGTGGGATGGTAACTGATCATTTTACTTGAGAGCTGATACATTTGAACTCTGTTGCTATGCGGGCAATAATTAAAAACATCTTAGAAATGTTATCTAGTGGTTTCATAAGTGTGATGTTGGCTTCTAATGCGTGACTGAAATATTTGACAAAAAACGATTGCTTCTTTCAAAGTAAAATTGCTTCACAATAGTCCAGACAGAGATCAAATGTGTCATATTACCACCCCTAGACACTGTATGAGAAGGCTGTTTTGATTTATCTTAACATATCACAGAAATTGACCTACCACAGTGGATCTGGACAGAAAAGGCACAAAGGCAGCAGGACAAGACATAGCGAGCGTATTGCCTATCCGTGTTTGGGGGCGATGACAACCAGATGGGTCAGGTTGTACCTTCCCGCCAGGCTAGGACAGTGGAGCGACTGTCACTCAGACCCCAGATGTGTATGGTAGAGGGGGAGGAGGAGGGGCATGTTATGGCGCTGAGGTGTAAGTCTAAACAGAGTCTCCTGGATATATAACTGACACTCTGCAAACATCTGTTTCAGTGGAAGACCTGACATCCTCCATTTAACACAGAAACATTTAACACAGAAACATTTAACACAGAAACAGGAATGTAGCAACAGCCAGCTAGAGAGGACGAGAAACATGCTGTGGACAGGAAAGGACTGGAGAGGTGAAAAGACTGATTTTTGAAAAATATCAGCCAGGGGAGTCAGGTGACAGGAAGAAGTATTAGCCAGAGAGTCAGGCGACAGGAAGAAGTATTAGTCAGGGGAGTCAGGTGACTGGTAGAATGGAGATACCCATGTAGAAAAGGCTTTATAGAGATTATCATGAAACACTCAGACATATTCTAGCTCTGTCTGCACCTGATGAGGTTTAAAGATGAGCACACATGGAGGGGTAAGGGGAAGAAGTGAGTGGTTTCACCCTGCTCTTCTCCATCCTCTCAGTCCTTCGTTCCGTCACTCTCTGACGATCAGGTTTCTCCCAGTCCTCAGCTGAGTGGTCGGGTGGGGCTTGATCAATGGCAGGAAACCAGCGGATCAAATGGTGATTAATCTGAAAGAGATCTACACAACCATACCTCTGAGACCTCTGCGACTTTACCTCCATGTAATGTGGGGGTAGTGTTTAATGGGACTTTACCTCCATGTAATGTGGGGGTAGTGTTTAATGGGACTTTACCTCCATGTAATGTGGGGGTAGTGTGTAATGGGACTTTACCTGCATGTGATGTGGGGGTAGTGTGTAATGGGACTTTACCTCCATGTAATGTGGGGGTAGTGTTTAATGGGACTTTACCTCCATGTGATGTGGGGGTAGTGTTTAATGGGACTTTACCTCCATGTAATGTGGGGGTAGTGTTTAATGGGACTTTACCTCCATGTGATGTGGGAGTAGTGTGTAATGGGACTTTACCTCCATGTGATTTGGGAGTAGTGTTTAATGGGACTTTACCTCCATGTGATGTGGGAGTAGTGTGTAATGGGACTTTACCTCCATGTGATGTGGGGGTAGTGTTTAATGGGACTTAACCTCCATGTGATGTGAGGGTAGTGTTTAATGGGACTTTACCTCCATGTGATGTGAGGGTTGTGTGTAATCTTCTCACCTAATGTACACAGTAACCCTGAGGGTAGATGCATGCAGTACACAGTCCTAGGAGGTTGTTTAATATGACCAGTTATTACTCTCCACCAGCTTTATGTAAATATATAACTTATTGCCTTGGGTTTCTGTGGAGAACCTCACTACTCACAGACTCACCACAGGCCTTTATCTGTAATTAAACACACTATCTTCATCTCTGGGGTTATTGATATCGATATGATTTCTTATTGTTAATAAACAACGTGCTGTAAGGGATGGCACTGGTGTTTCCTTTTGGCCGCTGTTTGTAAATCTGAAATTGTTTAATCAACTTGATTGTATTATGTATCTTCAATACATTTTATGGGTTGATATTGGATTAATTGTCCACATTCTCAGAATGCTATATACTATTATATATTGAAGTACTTAAATACAATACCTCAATACATTGATAATTATCATGTTCTGTTGAATGATTGATAGAAAGGCTGAATGATGACGGGTTGTCTGAAGAGAGTGTTCCTAATCTGGCCCCTTTACAGTGTGATGGGGTGTTCCTAATCTGGCCCCTTTACAGTTGATGGGGTGTTCCTAATCTGGCCCCTTTAAAGTGTAATGGGGTGTTCCTAATCTGGTACCTTTACAGTGTGATGGGAGGTTCCTGATCTGACCCCTTTACAGTGTGATGGGGTGTTTCTAATCTGGACCCATTACAGTGTGGTGGGGTGTTCCTCATCTGGCCCCTTTACAGTGTGGTGGGGTGTTCCTAATCTGGACCCATTACAGTGTGGTGAGGTGTTCCTAATCTGGATCCCTTACAGTGTGATGATCTCTCCTGCCACTCATGGTAACTCTTTGCTTCTGTCAAAACAGACTTTCTCAAATTGAATTAAGGTCCTGTTCTGTGCTACAGCCCCCTCGGCCCCCCTATGAGCACCCCCCCCCGAACCCCCTTGGCCCGGCCCTGTTCCCCTCATCCAGCCACCTCGGACTAACTAAAACCGTTGTGACCTTGTCTTCGCTGGATTAAACCTAACGAGGGTCCACTGACTCCACCAACATGTGCCGCTTGATGAGAGAGAGAGAGAGAGAGAGAGAGAGAGAGAGAGAGAGAGAGAGAGAGAGAGAGAGAGAGAGAGAGAGAGAGAGAGAGAGAGAGAGAGAGAGAGAGAGAGGAATGGTGGGATTTGTCCAGGCAGCCTTGAAACCTAACACACTTAATTCACTTCAGATGATTCAGAGAAGGAGAGACAGACTATTTATGTTGGCAGGTTAAATCACTAGGGTGTGTTTTAAAAACTGTTAGTGGACTCAGCTAAATGTGGCCTCATTGTGAAGAGAGTCATCTCCTCAGCTCTTTATGAATCCATTTGATGCCATTATACAGACAGATGAATGCCAATTCTGTCATTCTGGGTGCTCGTGTGTGTGTGTGTGTGTGTGTGTGTGTGTGTGTGTGTGAGTGTGGTAACTTTGATAATGCATTAATAATAACATGTAATGCTAAAACAATTGTCCAAGTGTGAGGCTCATTAATCATAGTGTTCTGGAGAGTGTACGCATGGTGAGTATAATGTGTGAAAGGGTTTGGAAACACAATGTGTTATTATTAAAAATCAATATTGCCTACTATATACTTTTTATATTTTAGGTAATATACTATTTTATAATATATGTGATATGGAATGTAATTTTAATAATTGTATAATTTCTACAACAGAAACACAATAATTAGGCCATTACAGTCGTTATACAGTCGATATACAGTCGTTCTGGCATGGGTCTACCTGAGTTTAAGGGCCGTTGGTGTCTGGGGCGGCGCCTTTGCGGTGACTATTCAACGGAACCGAGGCCGCTGCGGTGCAATTCTACCCCGGCTTTCGGCTTTTTGTCCGAGGAAGAGCTTGCCATAGCGACCCGTCCAACGTGCACTGTTGTACTGTGGCTTCACTTGCATTCTAACCTTAATCCTTTAAGCACTGCTAACGGACAGATTTCAGATCACCTTGTCATGAAATCTCGTTTTTTTGCTTTATTGGCTAACACTGGATGCGTTCCATTTAAAAGTATTTTAAATACCTAAAGAGGCTTAGGTAAAGTAAACTAGAGCACAATATCTACATTCAAATATCTACATTCATTTTAAACTAGGTTATATTCACTCAGAATGACTACTTTAAAAAGCAATTAATAAAAAAAAAACGTCAGTAATAAATTCGGAAATAATGAATAAACAAATTAAAATTCAATGCTATATTTAGATTCATGTTTAAATTAACATTTCAATTGCAAAATAATTGTGATATTCTTTTGAGACAAATGAAAAAAGATACAGGCACATGTTGACCTAAACATGTTGACCTAAACATGTGGCCCAGGTATTAAATACATTACATTAAAATCACAGTTTTAATGAGTTACAAATTTCTCCCCAAGCAGAAACGTCTGCATATGACAGCAACAATTACACAAAGGTTTCTGCAAGAGTTATTATGGCAATACAATTATTTATAATAATTATAATTACAGTATAATGACAATTCAAATATTGTTATTATACATATTATTCTTATTACTAATATTAAAGTTACTTGAATTGCCAAGCCAAGTTTTTTTTACCTTTATTTAACTGAGCAAGTCAGTTAAGAACACATTCTTATTCACAATGACAACCTACACCGGCCAAACTCAGACGACGCTGGTCAAATTGTGTGCTGCCCTATGGGACTTCCAATAACCACCAGTTGTGATACAGTCTGGATTTGAACCAGGTTTAGTCTGTAGTGACACCTCTAGCATTGTCTTAGACCACTGTGCCACTTGGGCAGGTACTGATCTTTGAAGTGGTTGTGAGTAAACCACTTTACATTATTGGTTTATATGTGTCACCAGTACTGCTGTACACCAGTGCTACTGTTTGTAATAGTGTAAATATGTATGTATAGCAGTCAATGTTCCTGGCTGTTTAGTGCTAGTCATTACATTTGATTGGTGTGTGCCCTGACTCTCATGCTTACTTCAGAGGAGCAGCATCATTGTTTGTTGTGATTTTGTAATGAAGCCCTTAGGTCCTCTTTAAGGTAATTACCCACTCTGCCTGCCTCTCTGCTTTGGGTAATCAGGCCTCCTGTTCAGACACACTAAGCCTCCCTCTCTCATGTATTCATTCGATCCTAGTGTCAGTTTGCAGCCAGCTGGGATGTAGGGGCTTCTGCCGGCATTGGCCAGCAATACACACATTCCCATTTGTTACTGTAAAGAAGCATTTGACCCTTCCTGTTGTTGGCAGCAGTGGGATGGAATCCATACTGGGGATCATATACTGTAGATGGACACCCACTCTGCTGAGGAAGCTGCTTCTTGTCCAGGCATTTCAAGCATGTGACAGATTCCCCTCTACATGGTAAATAATGGAGACATTGTACAGTAGGACATTAAGCTGTGCTCCTGTGCCACACATCTGGTTGGCCCTCTCCCACCCTGTGGCACCAGATATTCTACCACTCTCATTATTTTGCACTCAATGATGCCAATGCTAAGCTGTAACTAACCAAACAAATGAATCCATGTTTTGGGTTGGTGATTGGCGATACATTAGACTTATTAGATATTCCCAATAGGTATTTTTAACTTGGGTCAATAATCTCTTGTACATTTTATTTCTTTACTATCTTGAACAAGCAGCCTAAAAACATTTGTTAATGTAAGCATTTACATTAGATTTTACCTCGTTACTAACATGACCAATTAGCCTGAGAGAAACAGTCCTCGTTACTAACATGACCAATTAGTCTGAGATAAACAGTCCTCATTAGTAATATGAACAATTAGCCTGAGATAAACAGTCCTCATTAGTAATATGAACAATTAGCCTGAGATAAACAGTCCTCATTAGTAATATGAACAATTAGCCTGAAATAAATAGTCCTCATTAGTAATATGAACAATTAGCCTGAAATAAATAGTCCTCATTAGTAATATGAACAATTAGCCTGAAATAAATAGTCCTCATTACTAATATGAACAATTAGCCTGAAATAAATAGTCCTCATTACTAATACGAACCATTAGCCTGAGATAAACAGTACTCATTACGAATATGAACAATTAGCCTGAGATAAATAGTTTAGTGTTTAATACATGTTTGTTTGTTTCTTTATTGATAGTCTATATAAGAATACCTACTAAAATGTAAAGAATACTTAATGCTATGTTATGAATGAATAATTACTTTCAGGTGATGAGTAATCCTATGTCATGAATTAATGAATTACTTTCAGCTGATGAGTAATGCTATGTTATGATTTTATTAATTACTTTCTGGTGATGAGTAATGCTATGTTATGAATGAATAATTACTTTCAGGTGATGAGTAATGCTATGTTATGATTTTATTAATTACTTTCTGGTGATGAGTAATGCTATGTTATGATTTTATTAATTACTTTCTGGTGATGAGTAATGCTATGTTATGATTTTATTAATTACTTTCTGGTGATGAGTAATGCTATGTTATGATTTTATTAATTACTTTCAGGTGATGAGTAATCCTATGTTATGAATTAATGAATTACTTTCAGCTGATGAGTAATGCTATGTTATGATTTTATTAATTACTTTCTGGTGATGAGTAATGCTATGTTATGAATGAATAATTACTTTCAGGTGATGAGTAATGCTATGTTATGATTTTATTAATTACTTTCTGGTGATGAGTAATGCTATGTTATGATTTTATTAATTACTTTCTGGTGATGAGTAATGCTATGTTATGATTTTATTAATTACTTTCTGGTGATGAGTAATGCTATGTTATGATTTTATTAATTACTTTCAGGTGATGAGTAATCCTATGTTATGAATTAATGAATTACTTTCAGCTGATGAGTAATGCTATATTATTTGTTAATTAATTAATTACTTTCAGATGATGAGTAATGCTATGTTATGATTTTATTAATTACTTTCAGGTGATGAGTAATGCTATGTTATGATTTTATTAATTACTTTCTGGTGATGAGTAATGCTATGTTATGATTTTATTAATTACTTTCTGGTGATGAGTAATGCTATGTTATGATTTTATTAATTACTTTCAGGTGATGAGATGTTATTAAACAATTAATTTATTTCAGGTGATACTTAATGCTTTGTTATTAATTAATTACTTTCAGGTGATGAGTAATGTTACCTGTGTTCTATATCCTCTCTGTCTGTTACCTGTGTTCTATGTCCTCTCTGTCTGTTATCTTGTGTGCTATATCCTCTCTGTCTGTTACCTGTGTTCTATATCCTCTCTGTCTGTTACCTGTGTTCTATATCCTCTCTGTCTGTTACCTGTGTTCTATATCCTCTCTGTCTGTTACCTGTGTTCTATATCCTCTCTGTCTGTTACATGTGTTCTATGTCCTCCCTGTCTGTTATCTTGTGTTCTATGTCCTCTCTGTATGTTACCTGTGTGCTATATCCTCTCTGTCTGTTACCTTGTGTTCTATGTCCTCTCTGTCTGTTACCTGCGGCCTATATCCTCTCTGTCTGTTACCTGTGTTCTATATCCTCTCTGTCTGTTTCCTGTGTTATATATCCTCTCTGTCTGTTACCTGTGTGCTATATCCTCTCTGTCTGTTACCTGTGTTCTATATCCTCTCTGTGTGTTACCTGTGTTCTATATCCTCTCTGTCTGTTACCTGTGTGCTATATCCTCTCTGTCTGTTACCTGTGTTCTATATCCTCTCTGTCTGTTACCTTGTGTTCTATGTCCTCTCTGTCTGTTACCTGTGTTCTATATCCTCTCTGTTTGTTACTATCTGTTCAGTCTCTTTGTGCATAGCACAGTCTAACTTCCCTTTCTACAGAATACCTATAAAGAGGTAGTGGTATCATATTTGGTAAGCTTTTCTTTTTAAGAAAAAGGTAGTAAAAATGAATCTAAATAGCATGGTGTAAACTATGGGTTGATGTGGAGCACTCAATTCATCTAAATAACATGGTGTAAACTATGGGTCGTTGTGGAGCACTCAGTAAATCTAAATAACATGGTGTAAACTATGGTTCGATGTGGAGCACTCAATAAATCTAAATAACATGGTGTAAACTATGGGTCGTTGTGGAGCACTCAGTAAATCTAAATAACATGGTGTAAACTATGGGTCGATGTGGAGCACTCAATAAATCTAAATTAAATGGTGTAAACTATGGGTCGATGTGGAGCACTCAATAAATCTAAATAACATGGTGTAAACTATGGGTCGATGTGGAGCACTCAATAAATCTAAATAACATGGTGTAAACTATGGGTCGTTGTGGAGCACTCAGTAAATCTAAATAACATGGTGTAAACTATGGTTCGATGTGGAGCACTAAATAAATCTAAATAACATGGTGTAAAATATGGGTCGTTGTGGAGCACTCAGTAAATCTAAATAACATGGTGTAAACTATGGGTCGATGTGGAACACTCAATAAATCTAAATAACATGGTGTAAACTATGGGTCGATGTAGAGCACTCAGTAAATCTAAATAACATGGTGTAAACTATGGGTCGATGTGGAGCACTCAATAAATCTAAATAACATGGTGTAAACTATGGGTCGATGTGGAGCACTCAATACATGTAATTAACATGGTGTAAACTATGGGTCGATGTGGAGCACTCAATAAATCTAAATAACATGGTGTAAACTATGGGTCGATGTGGAGCACTCAATAAATCTAAATAACATGGTGTAAACTATGGGTCGATGTGGAGCACTCAATAAATCTAAATAACATGGTGTAAACTATGGGTCGATGTGGAGCACTCAATAAATCTAAATAACATGGTGTAAACTATGGGTCGATGTGGAGCACTCAATTAATCTAAATAACATGGTGTAAACTATGGGTCGATGTGGAGCACTCAATTAATCTAAATAACATGGTAGCATGTGTTTTTTAAATGTGTACGACAATGATGACTATGATGATGATGATTGGTTAGTTGCAGGCAGGTTGTAAAACAGCTTGTGCTTTGGTAGTGTCCATATTTCACAGGTTGGAGGGGAATCGACAAGGATGCCGGTTAGAGGCGTGTAATATGTTTAACTACGGAAAAGTACTGTTTTGAGAATTGGTAATTGCTTACATCCCCCTGGCCACGGGGACACTGTCCAGATCTCAAGATACACACACACACACACACATGCTTACACGCACACACGCCCACGCTCACACACACATGTTTTCTTGTGTAGCATGTTTAAGGTCCTTCATGGCATAGAGCCAAATACATTTTCAAGTCATTGACTGAGTGGCACAAACAAGAGAAGGGCATATAAGAGAGGTTTTTCTACTGCAGAGATAAATGCATCACATTAGATACCTCCAACACCACTCCTCTGTTTTGGACTCTGGGTTCATCATCTAATAATCCTCCTCTGAGTGGAGAGTGAGACAGTCAGAAATAAGAGGAACTTTTCACACATAATATTTACTCCGATAATGTTTTCACAGAACTGTGAACCTCCCTCCAACATGACAATCTTCATGTAATTTAAGAACAGAATGGATAATTTGTATTTTTTATTTTCTTACCTTTGCATAAATAAGACTTCTAATTCTATGTGAGCCTTTTCTGTTCCATAGGGTTACCATAACACGCTCACGTCATAGAGTCTATCTTTATTTGTTTGAAGGAAATGGACACAAAAACATACAGAATTATGCGTAATTACATGTGAAGGTTTATTTAAGTTTGAAGGAACCATAAAGGGGGAAAAAAACTAGACAAGGGTCTATAGTGTTCACCAGGAGTGAGTGGCTGATGTTGTCTGGGCCAATCTGGCTGAATGGTTTGAATGCACTGCTCCACCACAGTAAAGCTGTCCTAATCACTGGGTAAAGAGAAACTTCCCCTCCTATCAGAGCGCTCCGGGGGGGATATCTTTCACTGTTGTTTTCCTACTTACTCTGATTTAAAAACACCAGCATAATTATTTGTAAGTACCATTTTGATTTTGTGAATTTGTTTGAAAGAGGCTTAAGGTGTTTCACTGAATTATTCACTTAGGTTTGGTTGTGGAGTTTGATTGCAGCATTTAAAGTAAAATTAGAAAGGAAAGCTGGGAGCTGGGTAGGGTTACATATCTTTAGGCCATTTTGAATTTCCTGATTTTAATCTAACCACCTCCTGAAGACTTTATGTTGCCCAATTCTTTTTTTCATTTGACCCTTAGATAAAAGCATAACTAAAAATGATATACCCACTCAATGAAACAAACCATTGTGTTTATTAATTCTATATTCACTACTAGTTCACAGTATTTAATGAATGTATAATTTCATATAGTATATGAAACCTTTAATTTTTTATGAAATGAATTTTTATGAAAAAAAATATAACGTTCATTGAGATATGTTCAGCAACAATAACATTAATTGAGATATATTCAGAAACGATAACATTCATTGATATATATTCAGCAAAAATAACATTAATTGAGATATGTTCAGCAACAATAACATTCATTGAAATATGTTCAGCAACGATAACATTCATTGAGATATGTTCAGCAACGATAACATTCATTGAGATATGTTCAGCAACGATAACATTCATTGAGATATGTTCAGCAACGATAACATTCATTGAGATATGTTCAGCAACGATAACATTCATTGAAATATGTTCAGCAACGATAACATTCATTGAGATATGTTCAGCAACGATAACATTCATTGAAATATGTTCAGCAACGATAACATTCATTGAGATATGTTCAGCAACGATAACATTCATTGAGATATGTTCAGCAACGATAACATTCATTGAGATATGTTCAGCAACGATAAAATTCATTGAGCAAGTTGAGGAAGAGTAAAACAAACCAGGGATGAAGCTGAAGAGAGGGAAGCAACATGACTGACTCATGTACAGTGCATTCAGAAAGTATTGAGAACCCATTACTTTTTCACATTTTGTAATGTTACAGCCTTATTCTAAAATTGATGAAAACATTTTTTTCCCCTCATCAATCTACACACAATACCTGATAATGACAAAGCAAAAACAAGTTTTTAGACATTTTTGCAAATGCATAAAAAATAAAAACTGAAATATCACATTTACATAAGTATTCACACCCTTTAATCAGAACTTTGTTGAAACACTGAGTCTTCTTGGGTATGATGCTATAAGCTTGCACACCTGTATTTGGGGAGTTTCTCCCATTCTTCACTGCAGATCCTCTCAAGCTCTGTCAGGTTGATGGGAGGACCTTCAGAGACTTCGGGACAAGTCTCTGAAGGTCTTTGAGTGACCCAGCCAGAGCACGATCTTGAACCAGATCGAGCATCTCTTGAGAGAGAGAGATGCTCTGGCTGGGTCACTCAAAGACCTTCAGAGACTTGTCCCGAAGCCACGCCTACTGTACCTCTACCTACCTCTATGTATACTGTACCTCTACCTACCTCTATATATACTGTACCTCTACCTACCTCTATATATACTGTACCTCTACCTACCTCTATATATACTGTACCTCTACCTACCTCTATATATACTGTACCTCTACCTACCTCTATATATCCTGTACCTCTACCTACCTCTATATATACTGTACCTCTACCTACCTCTATATATACTGTACCTCTACCTACCTCTATATATACTGTACCTCTACCTACCTCTATATATCCTGTACCTCTACCTACCTCTATATATACTGTACCTCTACCTACCTCTATATATACTGTACCTCTACCTACCTCTATATATCATGTACCTCTACCTAACTCTATATATCATGTACCTCTACCTACCTCTATATATACTGTACCTCTACCAACCTATATATATCCTGTACCTCTACCTACCTCTATATATACTGTACCTCTACCTACCTCTATATATACTGTACCTCTACCTACCTCTATATATCCTGTACCTCTACCTACCTCTCTATATACTGTACCTCTACCTACCTCTATATATACTTTTCCTCTACCTACCTCTATATACAATGTAACTCCACCTACCTCTATATATACTGTACCTCTACCTAGCTCTATATATCCTGTACCTCTACCTACCTCTATATATACTGTACCTCTACCTACCTCTATATATACTGTACCTCTACCTACCTCTATATATACTGTACCTCTACCTACCTCTATATATACTGTACCTCTACCTACCTCTATATATCCTGTACCTCTACCTACCTCTCTATATACTGTACCTCTACCTACCTCTATATATACTTTTCCTCTACCTACCTCTATATACAATGTACCTCCACCTACCTCTATATATACTGTACCTCTACCTACCTCTATATATACTGTACCTCTACCTACCTCTATATATCCTGTACCTCTACCTACCTCTATATATACTGTACCTCTACCTACCTCTATATATACTGTACCTCTACCTACCTCTATATATCATGTACCTCTACCTACCTCTATATATCATGTACCTCTACCTACCTCTATATATACTGTACCTCTACCAACCTATATATATCCTGTACCTCTACCTACCTCTATATATACTGTACCTCTACCTACCTCTATATATACTGTACCTCTACCTACCTCTATATATCCTGTACCTCTACCTACCTCTCTATATACTGTACCTCTACCTACCTCTATATATACTTTTCCTCTACCTACCTCTATATACAATGTACCTCCACCTACCTCTATATATACTGTACCTCTACCTAGCTCTATATATCCTGTACCTCTACCTACCTCTATATATACTGTACCTCTACCTACCTCTATATATACTGTACCTCTACCTACCTCTATATATACTGTACCTCTACCTACCTCTATATATCCTGTACCTCTACCTACCTCTCTATATACTGTACCTCTACCTACCTCTATATATACTTTTCCTCTACCTACCTCTATATACAATGTACCTCCACCTACCTCTATATATACTGTACCTCTACCTAGCTCTATATATACTGTACCTCTACCTACATCTATATATACTGTACCTCTACCTACCTCTATATATACTGTACCTCTACCTACCTCTATATATACTGTACCTCTACCTACCTCTATATATACTGTACCTCTACCTACCTCTATGTATACTGCACCTCTACCTACCTCTATATATCATGTACCTCTACCTACCTCTCTATATACTGTACCTCTACCTACCTCTATATATACTGTACCTCTACCTACCTCTCTATATACTGTACCTCTACCTACCTCTATATATACTTTTCCTCTACCTACCTCTATATACAATGTACCTCCACCTACCTCTATATATACTGTACCTCTACCTAGCTCTATATATCCTGTACCTCTACCTACCTCTATATATACTGTACCTCTACCTACCTCTATATATACTGTACCTCTACCTACCTCTATATATACTGTACCTCTACCTACCTCTATATATACTGTACCTCTACCTACCTCTATATATCCTGTACCTCTACCTACCTCTCTATATACTGTACCTCTACCTACCTCTATATATACTTTTCCTCTACCTACCTCTATATACAATGTACCTCCACCTACCTCTATATATACTGTACCTCTACCTAGCTCTATATATACTGTACCTCTACCTACATCTATATATACTGTACCTCTACCTACCTCTATATATACTGTACCTCTACCTACCTCTATGTATACTGCACCTCTACCTACCTCTATATATCATGTACCTCTACCTACCTCTCTATATACTGTACCTCTACCTACCTCTATATATACTGTACCTCTACCTACCTCTATATATACTGTACCTCTACCTACCTATAGATATCCTGTACCTCTACCTACCTCTATATATACTGTACCTCTACCTACCTATATATATCCTGTACCTCTACCTACCTCTATATATACTGTACCTCTACCTACCTCTATATATACTGTACCTCTACCTAACTCTATATATACTGTACCTCTACCTACCACTATATATACTGTACCTCTACCTACCTCTATATATACTGTACCTCTACCTACCTCTATATATACTGTACCTCTACCTACCTCTATATATACTGTACCTCTACCTACCTCTATATATACTGTACCTCTACCTACCTATATATATACTGTACCTCTACCTACCTCTATATATACTGTACATCTACCTACCTATGGATATACTGTACCTCTACCTACCTATAGATATACTGTACCTCTACCTACCTATAGGTATACTGTAATTGTATTTAGGTTAAAAGTTTGCCGATTTAAAAAAAAATGTTCTTACTTTGATGACTTTCCAATCAGTTTTCCACGTTGATTCAACATCATCACATTTATATTTTGGTTGATTTCTAGTTGAATTGATGTTAGTTTACATCTCGACCAAATGTCAATCAAAACTAGGCGTTTAACCGACGTCTGTGCCCAGTGGGATGTGTGTATCTTGTAGTGCTACTGGACAGCTCAGTGCATCATATGTGTCTACATGTGGTTAACTGGGACATTCCTGTTATTAATAAGTACGGATAGGCTTTTAGAGTGTGTTTGTGTGTTTATTGCTTCATTAGGGTTGGAGTTACTATAATTAGCTCTGGTGTTCCCACAGCAAACCAGGATCGCATTTCAACTAATATGCAATTAGGAACATAAACAAGTTCCACTGTAATATATCTCTCATCACCTTTCACTTTCTCATTGTCATCCTCCTCTCTCTCTCTCTCTCTCTCTCTCTCTCTCTCACTCTCACTCTCACTCTCTCTCTCTCTCTCTCTCTCTCTCACTCTCACTCTCACTCTCGCTCATTCTCTCTCTTTCTATCTGAGATACGCTCTATCTGAGAAAAGCATAAAAACTCAGCGGCACAATAAGGAGTTAAATAAATACTTTTTTTAATGGCATCCATAACAGGAAATCAAGATGGAGGACACAGTGTCTATAAAGCATTAATGGAGGCTAAATGAAGAAGCTGGCAGAGACTCAACCTGACATCTCTGAAAACTCAAGATTGGAACAAGATTTCTCATCCTCTGTACGTCCTTCAGTCCAAACCATATGATGTTCTGTAAGACGGTTAAAGGTCAAGCTGTGTTAGACATACCAGTTATTTTGTAGCGCCACCTGCTGTAGCTGAGTCAATTCCATGTCGTATGGTAAACCAGACAAATTATATAAATTCCAGGATTTACTGCGTGTTTGTTATTCCCCTGCCACAATATCCCTGGTGACCTGAACGACCGTCCTGTCCCTCTTGTCAGGAACATAAAAGATGTAACACGCAGTAGATCTTTTCTATCGGTAATTGTGTTTATTTTCTGTTCGCTGCAGACATTTGGTTTTTCACTAATGAGAAGTTATAAGTTGCCGACCACAGCCATCATATTTACTGAGCTCACTAATGAGAAGTTATAAGGTGCCGACCACAGCCATCATATTTACTGAGCTCACTAATGAGAAGGTATAAGTTGCCGACCACAACCATCATAATTACTGAGCTCACTAATGAGAAGGTATAAGTTGCCGACCACAGCCATCATATTTACTGAGCTCACTAATGAGAAGTTATAAGGTGCCGACCACAGCCATCATATTTACTGAGCTCACTAATGAGAAGGTATAAGTTGCCGACCACAACCATCATATTTACTGAGCTCACTAATGAGAAGTTATTGAGGTGTACGGCCTGAATTTTCATTCCATGCCCCATTTATTTTTGCAGGTACATATTCATATTTTATCTGGACACGGAATGACAAGTTAAATGATGAATACATGACAACCCAACCGTCAAAAGGCATTTATAAACTTCTCCTGACTTGGGGTCTTTATATGCCAAGTTTACGTTGTGAACATTTCAGATGTCATCAAAACCACCTTGCTGAAGGGGTCTAAATTGGATCCATTTGGCTGTTCGGGGAGCCAGTGGCTGCTGCCATGAGAGCGGTCCGAGGGGGGAAGAAGGACAGCGTGGTCTTTCAGATGGCCTGGTGATTTAACGTAGACCCATGTAGAGTTACTCATTACATTACATATTGTCCAAAACTCTTACAGTTGGAGAGGAGGCCGCTGTATATAGTGTATGTTTGTTGGGGGCGCCCTAGCCTGGGGTTAGTGCGTGACTGGGTATGTCCATATACATGTCAGTATGGGAGTGTAGGACTGGGCCTAGGTGTGGACATAAGGCCTAGACCCTTTCAGGAAGGACAGAAAGCAGATGTTGGGAACATGCTAAATGACTGTCTTGTTGATAATAAACCTGGTATTAGAGAGGTATGTTGCTGTAGTCTTGCGGGCTTGGAGTGGATTGCATTAGTCAAAGCTCTCCAGTGGACAAGTGGCTGCCTCACTCATAGAGGTAGTCAGACACACACACAACTTGACAAATAACTTCACTTGCACATCTCCACTTGTATCCTCCCCCGTGCCTCTGCGGAGTGCAGACAGAGTAAATTCTCGGTAGAAATATTCTCCTAACCTAGCACATCTCCTAACCTAACACATCACTTAACTTAACAACTCTCCTATCAAACGCATCTCCTAACCTAACACAACTTCTAACTCAACACATGTCCTAACCCAACACATCTCCTAACCCAGCACATCTCCTTACCCAACACATATCCTAACCCAACACAACTCCTAACCCAACACATCTCCTAACCCAACACATCACATAACCCAACACATCACCTAACCCAACACATCTCCTAACCCAACACATCTCCTAACCTAACACAACTCCTAACCCAACACATCTCCTAACCCAACACATCTCCTTACCCAACACATCTCCTAATCCAACACATCTCCTAACCCAACACATCTCCTAACCTAACACATCACCTAACCCAACACATCTCCTTACCCAACACATCTCCTAACCCAGCACCTTCCTAAACCAACACATCTCCTTACCCAACACATCTCCTAACCCAACACATCTCCTAACCCAACACATCTCCTTACCCAACACATCTCCTAACCCAACACAACTCCTAACCCAACACATCTCCTAACCCAACACATCACCTAACCCAACACATCTCCTAATCCAACACATCTCCTAACCCAACACATCTCCTAACCTAACACATCACCTAACCCAACACATCTCCTAACCCAACACATCTCCTAACCCAACACAACTCCTAACCCAACACATCTCCTAACCCAACACATCACCTAACCCAACACATCTCCTAACCCAACACATCTCCTAACCCAACACATCTCATAATCCAACACATCTCCTAATCCAACACATCTCCTAACCTAACACATCTCCTAACCCAACACATCTCCTAACCCAACACATCTCCTAACCTAACACATCTCCTAACCCAACACATCACCTAAACCAACACATCTCATAACCCAAAACATATCGTAACCCAGCACATCTCCTTAACCAACACATCTCCTAACCCAGCACATCTCCTAACCCAACACATCTCCATACCCAACACATCTCCTAACCCAGCACATCTCCTAACCCAACACATCTCCTAACCCAGCACATCTCCAAACCCAACACATCTCCTAACCCAACACATCTCCTAACCCAACACATCTCCTAAACCAACACATCTCCTTACCCAACACATCTCCTAACCCAGCACATCTCCTAAACCAACACATCTCCTTACCCAACACATCTCCAAACCCAACACATCTCCTAACCCAACACATCTCCTTACCCAACACATCTCCTAACCCAGCACATCTCCTAATCCACCACATGGAAATGAAGACCTGGGGAAAATGTTATACTAATTTTTGATATTTTACATTTGAGTCATTTAGCAGACGCAATAGCCGTTCTCAGCTTTCACAAAGCAGAGAGAGAGGGTGAGAGAGAGAGAGAGAGAGAAAAAAAGAGAGAGTGAGAATGGGGGCTTGAAAGAAAGAGCGCAAGATAGAGAGAAAGAGAGAGGGAGTGCAGGAGGGAGGGATCGTGAGAGGGAGGGAAGGAAGGAGAGAGAGAGAAAGAGAGAGAAAGAGAGAGAGGGATAGAGGGAGGGACAGAAGGAAGGAGAGAGAGAGAGAGAAAGAGAGAGAGGGATAGAGGGAAGGAAGGAGAGAGAGAGATAGAGAAAGAGAGATAGGGATAGAGGGAGGGAGGGATGGAGTGAGAGAGGGAGAGAGAGGGAGAAGGAGGTAGAGAGACTGGGAAAAAAGAAGCCTGGTTCTGCATTTGAAGTCAAGGCCTGAGACTCCCAATTGTAGCCAGGCTCTAATGAGACAGCTACTTTTCATGGCTGCAACTCAGCAAATGTACATCAGCCGCCACTGCCAGAGACCACAAAACGCTTTAAAACAACGCTCAATTGAAGATTTTTTGTCTCGGTGAGAAATTTGTCTTGGTGTTGTTGAGTGAGCGCTGTGCATTAGGTTAGCAGATTAGCCTAGCGGTTACAGCATTGGGCCAGTAACCGAAAGGTTGCTGGTTCGAATTCTTGAGCTGACAAGGTGAAAAACCTGTCTATGTGTCCTTGAACAAGGCAGTTAACCCTAATTTGCTCCAGGGGCTGACCCTGTAGGTAGGCTGTCATTTTAAATAAGAATGTGTTCATAACTGACTTGCCTAGTTAAATAAAGGTTAAATATAAAATAAAATACAATTAATGAAAACATCTCACTGGCAGAGCAGGGTGAATCTGCAGGCAAAATTGCTTGCAGATTCAAGAGGGACTTGGTAGGGGTTGGCTGGGGGTTGGGGTGTGGGTGAAGACTGCGTGTTTCGTCTCAAAACCCTCTCCTTCTCTTCCCCCTACATTAGCACTTGTCAGGGAAGACCATTAGGCTCAAAGCCAGTGCAGAAATGTAATTACCAAAACATTCATTTTTTTATTGAAAGAAAAATAAATCCCCATCTCCTCCGAATGCATCAGTGTAGGGTGCTGATGTTTTCTGGAGGGGTTGATAACACCAAGGACCCCCAAACGACACAAGCCTAGTGGCTGAAGAATCAGCTTCTACACATAAGTCATTCTTGATTCAAGCTCAATTCAACATCTGATTTAATGAAGAAGAGGAGAGAGAAGAAGTATGTAGCTGATTTGGACTTTAGAGAGAGGAAGAAGGTAGCTGATTTGGACTGGCGAGAGAGGAAGTAGGTAGCTGATTTGGACTGGAGAGAGAGGAAGTAGGTAGCTGGTTTGGACTGCAGAGAGAGGAAGTATGTAGCTGATTTGGACTGGAGAGTGAGGAAGTATGTAGGTGATTTTGACTGGAGAGAGAGGAAGTAGGTAGCTGATTTTGACTGGAGAGAGAGGAAGTAGGTAGCTGGTTTGGACTGCAGAGAGAGGATGTATGTAGCTGATTTGGACTGGAGAGAGAGGAAGTATGTAGGTGATTTTGACTGGAGAGAGAGGAGGTTGTATGTGCTCTATGGGACTGAGCTATCATGGAATCAGATGGAGTACCCACTCCCTCTATTTTGCCAAAGCCTCCAAACTCAATGCAAAATTACTGAGAAAATCACCATATCCTCTCTCTCTCTTATAAAAGAGGGTATGTCGAGCCAGAGAGGTTTGTTTGAAGACTGGGATGTAGAAGGGCTGCAGCAGTAAAAGGACTCCCTCTGCCTTCCTCTGACCGTACAAATGACAGCTAGTGAAACAGGATCTGCTTCCCCTTCGTAAAGTAGTCTCAATATCTGCACAGCCCTCTCTGTTAATCAAATTAGAAATTATTGTCCTCTGCAGATTTTAAAAGGCACGGAGGGGAAATACTAACTTGACCTGTGACCCCTGCCTCAGGGACGTGTGAGAGTCATGCTCTGTGGTGAAATAATGTCTGCAAGGCCTTTGGGTTTCAGGGTCTGTGTCCACCTTCTCCTCTCTCTCTCATGCACTTTCTTGCTCTCTCTCGCTCTTTCTCTCTCTCTCTCTCGCTCTCTCTCTCTCTCACTCTCTCTTCCATGCGCTATCTCTCCAACAACCATGCAATCCCTCTTATCTTGAAAGCTGGAGTTGGCCCAGAGACCAGAATATATGCCCATTTAAAACCTGGACAGAGGACACTTCAACACGCTCTGTGCTCCACGCAAATACTTAACTGTCTTCCCTCGAAAACCCCACAACCGTTGCATCACTAGAACACTGGGCCTCTGTGTCAACCACTTTGCACCATGGCAACTTACTACTCACTAGGCTATGGTTGTGCAAGTGACCACCCAGGCCCTCTATCACTTTACCCATCCCTATCAGCCTACCCACACCAGTCTACCCACCAATATCAGCCAGCCCCTCTACCACTATAGCCACCCCTACCAGCCAGCCCCTCTACCACTCTAGCCACCCCTACCAGCTAGCCCCTCTACCACTCTAACCACCCCTACCAGCCAGCCCATCCCAGTCTACCCATCCCTACCAGTCAGCCCACACCAGTCTGAGAGGTGTCAGTGATAGGCACCAGTCTAAAATGAGGGTGGCCCCTTCACCTGACATGACCGTCACAGGTGTTGCACCAAGCGATCAGCCGTTGGCCAAGTCAACTCCTCTGGCTTAATTCAGGTTGACATGTTTAACTTGCCAAATATGATAGCCCTCCCCAAGCTCCCCTTCCCCGAGTGGAGCAAGCGGAAGGGGAGAACGGGGAATGAGGATAAAATCTGAAACTGTTCAATGGTACAGGCTTAAGAACTTGAGTGAATGGTTTTGTTAAAAAATATAGGTCAGTGTCAGGAAATCTGAATCCCTTGGAAATAGACTGGACCAATTCATTTTAAAATATGTTGATTGCTCACATATTACTGTGGTTCAAGACCTCCAAGGTCATATCATATATACCCCCATGACATCTACTTTCAGGATTTCTGTTGAAAATGTAATATTTTGTTTTAGGTCCAGTTTGTTTGCTTTCCCTATTCCACATGAATTAATATTTGTTGATATTTGTTTAGCCTGTGGTGTTATGGGTAATGGATTCCATGGAGACGCAGTGTGAAGCTGTCGAGGGTAAATAAACAAGTCCTTTGTCTAGTACAAATTTTGTTACGGTACAGCCTTATTCTAAAATAGATTAAATCGTTTTTTCCATCCCTCAAAAAAATCTACACACAATACACCATAAAGACAAAGCAAAAACAGGTTTTTCAATATTTTTACAAAAATCTGAAATATAGTATTCAGACCCTTTACTCAGTATTTGTTGAATCACCTTTGGCAGCGATTACAGCATCAAGCTTGGCACACCTGTATTTTGGGATTTCTCACATTCTTCTCTGCATATCCTCTCAAGCTGGAGCATTGCTGCAGAGCTATTTTCAGGTCTCTCCAGAGATGTTCGATTGGGTTCAAGTCCGGGCTCTGGCTGGGCCACTCAAGGACATTCAGAGACTTGTCCTGAAGCCACTCCTGCGTTGTCTTGGCTGTGTGCTTAAGGTCGTTGTCCTGTTGGAAGGTGA
The DNA here is from genome assembly GCA_023634145.1 of Thymallus thymallus. NCBI lineage: Eukaryota > Metazoa > Chordata > Actinopteri > Salmoniformes > Salmonidae > Thymallus > Thymallus thymallus. The sequence continues at coordinate 9,257,856 of CM042388.1, read as the reverse complement.
ACCTTCACCCCAGTCTGATGTCCTGACCACTCTGGAGCAGGTTTTCATCAAGGATCTCTCTGTAGTTCGCTCAGTTCATCTTTCCTTCGATCCTGACTAGTCTACCAGTCCTTGCTGCTGAAAAACATCTCCACAGCATGATGCTGATACCACCGTGCTTCACTGTAGGCTTGGTGCCAGGTATTGTGTGTAGATTTTAATCCATTTTAGAATAAGGCTGTAACATAACATGGAAAAATACTTTACTTTAATAAATACTTTCTGAATGCACTGTATAGCCAAGTCAGCCAGCAACCAGCACATATACAGATACAGACCTTCCATCCTATTCACAGCTGAATGGCAGCAGAACTGGCTCTGAGCTTTCATTTAAACAAACACGGCAGAGAACTGTGGAAGAATAATTGTAACTGAATTACCACAGTAAATAATTGTAATGTTTGTTTATGTGTCAATTAATTCCATAAGGGATGGGTTGCCAATTGGCCATTTGACACGAAAATAAAATGTAATTTATAATTCAAAATTAATGAATTAATGAATTCATACAGATACAGATTTTCAACCTATTAACAGCTGATTAGCAGCAGAACTGGCTGTGAACTTTGATTTAAACACACATACAGGAGAAGTGTAGTGAGAACCAGTGGTGTCTGAGAATGTCTCTCCCTCTTTTAATATGTCTGCTGACAGTAACTCTGGCTGTGTTTTCCATTTCTCTCCCTACTTGGAAGAGGACATTGTCAGCGCTGGTCTGGGTCCAGTCCGACATGTGGCACCTCCATTGTGTCCTGAGTAGATCTTTATTGGGGCGACAGTTTCATGGGGAAATTGACCATATTACAGCACTGAGCAAGTATGCACTTTATCGCCTCGGACTGAACGAGCACGTTTGATTTCGGTTCCACTCTGTTTGAATTGACATAAATTGCGCAATAAGTAAGTCTTGATTTCTTCTCAAGAGATTTCATTAAGACGGACAGAACCCTGGCCATGTGAACATTACAGCAGGTCTGTGTGTGTGTGTTTGTGTGTGTGTGTGTGTGTGTGTGGGCCAGTGCATGGTTGTGTACAGTGCATTCTTCTTCCATTGCTCCTGGGTAGAGGGTAGAGGTGATGTCTGGCCTGCTGTACAGTAAATTCTGAAAATATTCAGAATCCTTCACTTTATCCATATTTTGTTACATTACAGCCTTTTTTTTTTAAACACCACTCATCAATCTACACACAATACCCCATACAGACAAAGCAAACATATATATTTATTTGGTGCAAAAAAAAAAAAAAAAAAAAAAAAGTATTCAGACTCAAGTCTTCTTGGGTATTATGCTATAAGCTTGGCACACTTGTATTTGGGGGGTTTCTCCCATTGTTCTCTGCAGAGGCTCTCAAGCTCTGTCAGGGTGGATGGGAAGCGTTGCTGCACAGCGATTGTCAGGATGTTCCATCGGGTTCAAGTCCGGGCTCTGGCTGGGCCATTCAAAGACATTCAGAGACTTGTCCCGAAGCCACTCCTATGTTGTCTTGGCTGTGTGCTTAGGGTCGTTGTTCTGTTGGAAGGGGAACCTTTGCTCCAGTCTAAGGTCCTGAGCTCTCTGGAGCAGGTTTCCATCAAGGATCTCTCTGTACTTTGCTCCGTTCAGCTTTCCCTCGATCCTGACTAGTCTCCCAGTCCATGACACTGAAAAACATCCTCACAGCATGATGCTGCCACCACCATGCTTCACTGTAGGGATGGTGCCAGGTTCCCTCCAGACCATCGGGTTCTTGGTCACCTCCCTGATCAAGGCCCTTCTCCCCCGATTGCTCAGTGTGGCCGGGCAGCCAGCTCTAGGAAGAGTCTTGGTGGTCCAAACTTCTTACATTTAAGAATGATGGAGGCCACTGTGTTATTGAGGACCTTCAATGCTCCAGACATTTTCTGGTACCCTTCCCAAGATCTGTGCTCAACACAATCCTGTCTCTGAGCCCTACGGACAATTCCTTCAACGTTATGGCTCGGTTTTTGCTCTGACATGCACTGTCAACTGTGGGACCTTATATAGACAGGTGTGTGCCTTTCCAAATCCTGTCCAATCAATTACATTTTCCACAGGTGGACGCCAATTAAGTTGTAGAACATCTTAAGGATGATCAATGGAAACAGGATGCACCTGATCTCAATTTCAAGTCTCATAGCAAAGGGTATGTATATAAGGTATTTCAGTTTTTTACTTTTAATACATTTGCAAACATTTCTGAAAACCTGTTTTCACTATGGGGTATTGTGTGTATATTGATGAGGAAAACAATGAATTTAATCCATTTTAGAATAAGGTTGTAATGTAACAAAATGTGGGAAAAGGGGTCTGAATACTTTCTGAAGGCACTGTATGTGTTAATGTGCACGTGCTCCGCCCACATGTTTAACAAGCAGGCTTTTCTTTGATACAGGGTTTGAAGTGTTCACTCAGTACTCTGACCTTCTCTCTGTGACACCTATAAATACCAACACCTCTCTAAATCACCCAGCAGCCACACAGGTAACACGATCCTAATGCTCCACCAGCCCTCCTATTGGTCGAGCTTACATACACGGGCCCAATCTGGACCAATGGGATTTCAGAACGTAGATGGCCGAAGGATATTTTTATACAGTCCTTGTTGTTGAGAAGCCATCTGTAAAAATTGTGTTATGTTGACTGGGTATTGAGTTCCACGTTGAAACCAGATCGCACTAATATGTCCAAAAGTACGCTAACTACAGGGTGATAATTCACAGTGATCACATTCACTGATGCAAGTGAAAGGGAAGCCCCTGCTGTTCCTGGAGCTGCAGAAATGTCATATCATGTTTATGGAGCGTTTGCCAGGTCGGGTGATGCAAGGCTAATACCAGGTACTCGTACCAGGTGGTCACATATCACATGGGCAAAGCATAGTGACCCCCATCCTGATGGGCAGTGATGGCTGGACAGGGTCCCTCAGTGAATAACAGCCTAACCCATGACATGGTGATTCAGCAGTTAATTTCTTCAATCAGAAACATTAGGCTACATGTAGTAGCAGTAAGACTCAAGACAACACTGGGTTAAAAGACTGATGCACTGTCAGTCATGTATAAATTACTACAGTAAAACAAAAGACCAGAACACTTTAAATAGTTGCTGTTGATACTTCGGACCAGAGACATGTATTTAGAGACACCAGACGCGATCAGGACACGCAGGTTGGAATATCAAAATGAACTCTGAACCAACTATTTATTTGGGGACAGGTCGAAACACAGATGAAACATTCATGGACATTTAGCGAGTTTGCTGTTGCTAGCTAATTTTTGTCCTGGGAGATAAACATTGGGTTGTTATTTTACCTGAACTGTACAATATCCTTTTTTGCTGGATCTGTGTAGAATCTTTTACCCTTTTTTAGTCAAACAAAATCGTGTGTTCTCTACTCTGACAATTAATCCACAGATAAAATAGGAAACCTAGTTAGTCTCTGTTAATCTCTCCTAGTTCGGTCTTCTTCTTCTTCTGTGGATTTTATTTGGCGTTTGGCAACCATCTTTAAGGTGAATTACCACCACCAACTGGACTGGAGCGTGGACCTCTGTTAATCTTTCAATCACCCACTTGGATATATGTCCTAAAAACTCGAGAGGAGATGGGAGAGGCGGGACTTGCAGCATGTCAAGTGTCTAAAATAGAACCAAGTTCTATTTTAGCTCGTTTAGGAGCAGTTAGGATGAAATTATTGAATAACATGTACGTGTAAATTTATTTTGCAATGCTTGCACACACAACGCGGGTGGTGTGGTCAACATATTAGTCCATTGAGGTTTCTTTTAAAGTGGAACTGACAGCGTTTTAACTAGATTTGAAACAAACAGACAATCATAATATCAGTAAAAAATGTCAAATTCCCAGTTTATGCTACGAAACCAACTTCATAAGAGGTTTTAAAATAGTCTATTTGACTCAACATCCATGACGTACAGTAAGTCAGAATAGATGGATGCAGTTCAATGCATGATTAACATAATTCATCAAAACCTTTCTTGGTAGTCCCAAAAAATATTGCTTTTAGGTTGTATATCCCAGCTGGTCTGGTTTCAGTTTCAATGACTCAATATTTTGGACAAAAACTGACAAATGTAACTAAGGCTGGGAATGTCCATACAATCAAACTAGCAAGGGAAATGACCACAAGTCAGCCATAACGTGGCTAATATGCGAATAGGCTAGCGTGTCTATTTATATGATTTTACAAACAGACAATCTGACAACCTTCTGAATTTACGAATAAACCAGAGCACACAGAAGGCAATTTATGAACACGCTTAGTTGTCAATCAAATGTATTTGGCATCAATCAAATGGGCGGGCAGGCATGTTCCCATTCAGTTGTCAAAACATAGGTTGGGACCAGCATGCATTGGCAGGCAAGCTGCAGAAGGACGAGCAGGTTACTATTCCCCTATGTTTATCAATGCAATTTTGACAGCCAACTAGCTTAAATTAGTTCTTATGATCTAAAGTCGCGCTGTTGCTACTGCCTGTAAACACACAGTCCAGTTTAAAGTGAATGATGGCAGGCCCGTGAGGCAAATGGCTTATTTGCATAGCTCTGATTGGCTATGGCGACCGTTCCTGGACGAGACAGATGTTTTTATTAGGTTTTATTTACTGCACTAGTCCAACCGCACGGACGGTTTCCTACTCTACACTACATTACATTACACTACATCTTTCCCAAACATTTTATGAATTTATGAAAGTGCTCGCTTGTCAGAACATTTTCTTCATGGTGGTGTATATGAACAGCTTTTTATAAGATTTCATGTTGCTAAAACAATGTCAGTTCCACTTTAAGATGCATTTTCATTATACTTTCACATTCTATGTCAGCAATTTTAGCGACCTATTAACATTACATGGGGAATATTAACATAATGCTATACAACTGAATGTCTGGAATTACAACAATATTCAACATTCTAAAAGTTGGCCCAACTCTCTCAATGCATGGCTCTGCTTGGGACTGTTGGCTTCTACCCTTTTTGAAGGTGTAGAGTTGAGCACGTTCATCTTCGTGGTTTACTGTCACAATGACCCAGATATTGGATTCCTCTGACACCATGACATTACAGAACAGTCATGTTTACTCCAGATAGAGACAGATCGGGGGTTACCCAGTAGCAGGCTGGGCTTGGTCATGTGAGATGGGTTAGTACATTCATCAAACATGGGATAGTCTAACTGTCTTGTCCATTGACTGAGACTGAGAGACTGAAATTGCATTTTTGTAAGGTTTTATATTTCAATTAATTTCCTTTTCATGTTTTCGACCCTGTAATGTTTTACTCTGAGAAAAAACAAGCAGAAAGGGAGAACATGAATTGTAATTTGTTCTTTCTGTGGAGAAGCCTAACCTCTCCCCACGACAACCTCATGTCCTTCAGCATATACATTTACCATACTCAGGATTCTTTACAAAGCAACTCAAATTTCCACTTTTCTATTTCAAATCAACCATCAGCCCTCTGCCCTGGTTCCTCTCGCCAATACTGCAGGCTCAAACAAAATCTGAAGTGTCCCTGAACCTGCTAATGATACAGCCATGGCACACATCAGCCTCATGGGATGACACTGAAACACCATCTTGTACCAGAGATAAAACTAGGATTTACACAAAAATGTCATATATTTTGGGGGGATTTTTTTTCCATCTCTATAGTCAATAAATTCAATAAATATGTCACTTTACAAAACAAAATCAGTTAATACATTCTCATAGATAATCTTGTAGTGTTAACTATGATTTATATATATATAGTATACAGATCCAGTAGAAAGGCATTATAGACCTGGGATCTATTTCACCTCTGGAATCAGATGGATCAGACCTCTCCACCTCTCCCTTCCCTCAGCCCTGGAAGCCCAGCCCTTTGGATGTAAGAGGACACCACACCCTGCAGACTGCAGACACTCTCCAGGGCCCTGCCGTGGCTCTCCAACACTGCTGGCCAGCAAGCCACAGGATCCCACCCCAGACTCTCCAGGGCCCTACTGTGGCTCTGCCACACTGCTGGCCAGCAAGCCACAGGATCCCACCCCAGACTCTCCAGGGCCCTACCGTGGCTCTCTCACACTGCTGGCCAGCAAGCCACAGGATCCCACCCCAGACTCTCCAGGGCCCTGCCGTGGCTCTCCCACACTGCTGGCCAGCAAGCCACAGGATCCCTCCCCAGACTCTCCAGGGCCCTACCGTGGCTCTCCCACACTGCTGGCCAGCAAGCCACAGGATCCCACCCCAGACTCTCCAGGGCCCTGCCGTGGCTCTCCCACACTGCCGGCCAGCAAGCCACAGGATCCAGGAGCAGATTGAGAAGGCCTGGTCTTACTGGCCCCATCCTGGGTGGGCATCATGGCCACAGACTCAGACTCCCAATGGGGAGAGGGGCAGGCTGGCCCTACTGCAGCTGCCTACTAAATTAAATTACGCACATTAGCCACAGCCATTCATCCCCACTCAGACTCCATAGAAAACCATTGCCTTGTGCCAATAAAGATTAGCACTAAATTTAAAACAGGAAGAGGGAGTGTGAAAAGCTGACTAAACTGGTTTTTGTCAGTTTGCTATTGCTTTATATTGAAAGTTGTTTTCTGTGCCAGCCCAAGTATAACCTTAGTACATTAGTGCTCCTTCAGTGATATCCTTGACATGTACAGACAGCTACAAAGGTCAACTATGAAAGTGCAAGGCAATGTGAAAAAGGAGCTCTGTTCCGCTGCAGTTCAATGTTTATTGATGGCTAATGGATTTTCTGCAGTTAGTCCATTTGTTTTCACTGGAACTCAATCTACACATTGTTTATAGCTGGGCTTCGAAATAGAAGTCTACGACTCGGTTGAACACGACTGTTTGCAACTCAACACCCATCTCGGAATAAAGTGAGGGAGAAGAGAGTTGTGATGGCTAGGCCAGTGAGGAGGGGGTGAAGGGAGAGAAGAGGAGGTAGATGGTTGTGATGGCTAGGCCAGTGAGGAGGGGGTGAAGGGAGAGAAGAGGAGGTAGATGGTTGTGATGGCTAGGCCAGTGAGGAGGGGGTGAAGGGATGAGGGGGTGAAGGAGGGGGTGAAGGGAGAGAAGGGGAGGTGATGGTTGTGATGGCTAGGCCAGTGAGGAGGGGGTGAAGGGAGAGAAGGGGAGGTAGATGGTTGTGATGGCTAGGCCAGTGAGGAGGGGGTGAAGGGAGAGAAGAGGAGGTAGATGGTTGTGATGGCTAGGCCAGTGAGGAGGGGGTGAAGGGAGAGAAGAGGAGGTAGATGGTTGTGATGGCTAGGCCAGTGAGGAGGGGGTGAAGGGAGAGAAGAGGAGGTAGATGGTTGTGATGGCTAGGCCAGTGAGGTGGGGGTGAAGGGATGAGGGGGTGAAGGAGGGGGTGAAGGGAGAGAAGGGGAGGTGATGGCTAGGCCAGTGAGGTGGGGGTGAAGGGAGAGAAGGGGAGGTAGATGGTTGTGATGGCTAGGCCAGTGAGGTGGGGGTGAAGGGAGAGAAGAGGAGGTAGATGGTTGTGATGGCTAGGCCAGTGAGGAGGGGGTGAAGGGAGAGAAGGGACTGGGGAAAGGAAAATTAAAGAGATTTCACGACAGATTCATGACAGAATGGAGACTGTCCCATTGTGTCTGTGGTGCAGTTTCTGTAGACTGGAGACCATCCCAGTGTCTTTGGTTCAGTAACTGTAGACTGGAGACTGTCCCAGGGTGGTTTCTGTGGTGCAGTACCTGTAGACTGGAGACCGTCCCATTGTGTCTTTTGTTCAGTAACTGTAGACTGGAGACTGTCCCATTGTGTATTTGGTTCAATACCTGTAGACTGGAGACCGTCCCATTGTGTCTTTTGTTCAGTAACTGTAGACTGGAGACTGTCCCATTGTGTATTTGGTTCAGTACCTGTAGACTGGAGACTGTCCCATTGTGTCTTTTGTTCAGTAACTGTAGACTGGAGACTGTCCCATTGTGTCTTTTGTTCAGTAACTGTAGACTGGAGACTGTCCCATTGTGTATTTGGTTCAGTACCTGTAGACTGGAGACTGTCCCATTGTGTCTTTTGTTCAGTAACTGTAGACTGGAGACTGTCCCATTGTGTATTTGGTTCAGTACCTGTAGACTGGAGACTGTCCCATTGTGTCTTTTGTTCAGTAACTGTAGACTGGAGACTGTCCCATTGTGTATTTGGTTCAGTACCTGTAGACTGGAGACTGTCCCATTGTGTATTTGGTTCATTACCTGTAGACTGGAGACTGTCCCATTGTGTCTGTGGTGCACTACCTGTAGACTGGAGACTGTCCCATTGTGTCTGTGGTTCAGTACCTGTAGACTGGAGACTGTCCCATTGTGTCTGTGGTGCACTACCTGTAGACTGGAGACTGTCCCATTGTGTCTGTGGTTCAGTACCTGTAGACTGGAGACTGTCCCATTGTGTCTGTGGTGCAGTACCTGTAGACTGGAGACTGTCCCATTGTGTCTGTGGTTCAGTACCTGTAGACTGGAGACTGTCCCATTGTGTCTGTGGTGCAGTACCTGTAGACTGGAGACTGACCCATTGTGTCTGTGGTTCAGTACCTGTAGACTGGAGACTGTCCCATTGTGTCTGTGGTGCACTACCTGTAGACTGGAGCCCGTCCCAGGGGATATTCCTCATCCACTACTTACCAGACTTAAAGGAAACCATATGAGAACTTTGAGTTATGATGGGGATTTGTAATTGAGCTCTCTATAAAATAATATGCTGATGACTACATTGAGTTGTAAAAGGAGGCTAATGGGGTACAGTAACTGAGATAAAATCCTGTGCAAGAAAGAACTACGACTGAATAGAAAAGCATGTGACTGTACTGTGGTATC